>CM041292.1:10622839-10693523 GCA_023052935.1 Piezodorus guildinii
TTCCACGTATACTCAACAACCTTATTTCAATAAAGAGGTTACAATAGTATAAAATTTGGTGCGCCCAACATGGTCCTTTCACTTAAATGCTTTTTTTTTAATTTATTTAAAAAGATTTAAATAAATAAATGATTTACTAATCTTTTTTTGTTAATTATTTTCAATAGTGAACAATTGTAATCGACCAAATAAAAAAAATAAAAAATTACCCCTCTCAAAATTTGAGGGCTTACGTTTCAAGATACGTAGAACTCGAATAACGTATACATAAAAAAAATCCGTTTGTCCGGAGTAATAAAGAAAAAACAACATTGTTTCTAGGAAATTAAACAAAAGTATAACACAGAAAAAACAGAAGATTATTTTCCTAGGCAATAGAATAAACTTCAATAGAACATTGTTGTAACATAAGATATCAGTTTAATTTGAAATTTATAAATGTAATTATGACAAAGATGGTAGATTAAAAGAAGAAGAAACAAACGATATTTAAAAAACAAGTATGAAGAAACTGTTATTCCTGTATATTATTATTTATTTATCTTTTTATTTTTTAATACACAGGTAAAAAAAGAAAAAAAGCATATCGTTACTAGGAAATTAAAAAAAAAAAAAAAAAAAAAAAAATATATATATATATATATATATATATATATATATATATATATATATATATATATATATAAAATTTCTAGGCAAGAGAATAAACTTTGATAGAACATTGTTGTAGCTGCGCCTTAAAATCTAAGTGTTGTATTAAGTATTATTCCATAAACAATTCGTAAGAACATTTATTAACAATACATTTACATTACCAACAACATATGATCTAATTAATTATTTTCAATACCCCTATCCAAAGAGCTACTACAACATCTCCCCCGTCCTCTTCATAAGTCCAATATTTTCCTCGGCTTAGGTTCTCTTGATGATCTACGGAGAATCGGACCAGGTTCTGCGCCAGGTTGGGATTCCACAGATACAGGAACAGCCTTCGCGCTGGAAGTGTCGTGCTGTTGAACATCTTGTGAATCTCTAGAACCCATCACCTGAGGGCCAGCTTCTTCCAATTGTTGTTTTGTCTCACTTAGGCCGGTTGTATGGGAGCTTCCTTTAGAATCGTCCATTCTTGTCAATGTTTCATTCTGGGATAGATTAGGCATGATTGGGGGAGAAGTAGAAATGGTCGGGTAAGCAAGCTGGGGATCTTCTATAGGAACCAAGTTAACTCGGTTTCTTCTCAATATGTTGGTTGCGGTTTTGACTAAATATGATCTAGGCTGGGTCAAATGTTTTACAATGACCCCATATTTCTTCGCATCCTGTATCCATACCCTTTCCCCCAACTGAAGAGGTCGCAAACTTCGAACGCCATGAGTTTCATTGTAATTTTTTTCAATCCTTTCACGGCGATGTTCCTCCCTTTGTTTCACTTCCGAATGTAAGGGCAATTTAGGGTTTAGGTTTTCAGAAATTATAGGAAGAGTGTCCCTTAGTCGGCGGCCCATAGATAGTTGAGCAGGAGAATATCCATTTTCCAGAATGGAATTTCTGTATGCCAATAAGCCCATGTGGAAGTCACACTCTTTTGTTATTATGCTTTTTACTATTTTTACCCCTGCTTCAGCTAAGCCGTTAGCTTGTGGGTGCTTGGGGCTGCTAGTTTTAAGTCTGAATTCATAGGTTTGCGCAAACAAATTAAATTTATTAGAACCCCAAAAGGGTTGAAATTGAGAGCCACAGTCAGTCATGATAGTTTCCGGAATACCATGGCGAGCCATTATAGCTGACATCTTGTACATGATAGTATCCATCGTCAGGTTTGACAGTTTTTCTACTTCTGGATATCTGGAGTACCTGTCAATCATAAGAAGAAACCACTTTCCATTAACCTTAAACAAATCGACAGATGCTTCTTCCCAAGGTCGAGAAGGTAATGGAAACTGAATCAGAGGTTCATTGTGTTAAATCCGAGTTGTGGCACAAACAGGACAACTTTCGACTACGGCTTTAATCTCTCGCGAGATATATGGCCACCACACAGCGTTTTTCGCCCTGGATCTACACTTAGTAATGCCCAAATGACCCTTATGTAATGCTTCCAGCACACGACGACGAGATGAAATTGGTATCACCACCCTATTATTCATTAAAAGCAAATCCGCATAGCATGTAAATTTGGATCGCTTCTCATAGTATGGGAGTAGGTTCTCTGGAATGTAGTGGCGCTCAGGCCAACCTGTTAGCATAAATTGTTTTACAGCGACACATTCTTTGTCTTCCTGTTGCTCCTTTCGAATTTGTTCATCATACTTCTTGTCTAGATCTTGAACTGTGATTTCCATTAGGAGTTCCGCTTCAGTTGTAGGTTTGTATGGTATAGAAGTAAGCAAGGGATGTCTCGACAGATGGTCGGCTGTTTGCAGCTGTTTTCCTGGAACATGAATAATCTTGTAGTTGAACCTCAACATGCGTAAACGAAATCGTAGCAATCTAGGCGACAGGTTATCCATAGGGATCGTTGAGAATATAGGCACCAGAGGTTTGTGATCTAATTCTAAGATGAAATGTATTCCAATGAGGAAATCTCGCAACCTCTCACAGCACCACGTAGCAGCTAATGCTTCCTTCTCAATTTGAGAGTAACGCTTTTCAGTGTCACTCATTGTTCTTGAAACGTAGGCCACTGGCCTAAGGAGACCGTGATGTTCTTGAAGCAGAGCTCCACCGATTCCATAGGAAGAAGCATCAGCTGTAACAACTGTTTTCCGAGAGGGATCAAAAACAGCTAAACCGGGTGCTGAAGTCAAAGCATCTTTTAGTTTTTCAAAGGCTTCCTGTTGTTTGTGACCCCACACAAATACTCTATCTTGCTTCTCCAATTCATATAATGGTGCCAGTAATTGAGTTCGGTTAGGGATGGCCTTTGACAAAAAATTCACCATTCCCAGAAGCCCTCGCAATTCTCTTAGGTTCGTGGGTGCATCAAGATCCTTTATTGCTCGAACTTTATCTGGATGAATATGGATGCCGTTACTGTTTACCAGATGACCCAAAAATTCTATTTCACGTTGGCAAATTTGAGTTTTAGATTTATTCAGTGTCATTCCCATGTCATTGAGCTTTTTGAGTACCCTCCGTAGATTCTGATTATGCTCTTCCTTTGTGGAGCCAAAAATCACAATATCGTCCATCATGCATACCGTTCCCGGTAAATCCTCCAATATCTCGTTCATTCGTCTCTGGAAAAGTTCAGGAGCAGAGCTTACTCCGAATGGCAACCGGTTAAACCTATACCTGCCATACGGTGTTATGAACGTTGTTAGATTTTTTGAATCTTCATGCAATTCTATTTGATGGAATCCACATTCGGCATCTAATTTTGAAAAGTATTTTGCTCCCTTTAGAAGACTGAGAGTGTACGTTACGTCTGGAATTGGATGAAAACCCCTTAGAACACAATTATTGAGCGGTCGGAGGTCCACACAAAGCCTAACATCTGTTTTGTCCTTCGAGCTCTTTTTGGGAACAACCACCAAGGCTGAGCACCAATCAGTTGGTTCTGTCACTTTCTCAATGATTCCTCGTTTTTTCCATATCCTCCAGTTTATGTTTAACTAAGGTCCTTAGGGGAATAGGTATACGCCGCGGCGAAGACACAGCCACAGGAACACTATTTTGCTTAAGCGTAATCTTATATTTTCCTGGTATTTTCCCAAATCCTGAAAAAAGGTTAGGAAATTCAGAGCGTACCTCTTCAAACGAATTTAGATTCGGATTCTTTTGCCTCGAAGACCCAATTTCATAGACCCTTGAAAATAATCCAAATTGTTCTATGGCTTTCCGGCCATGAAGGGGACCCTGAAGCCCCTTAATATAAAAAATTCTTTGTATAATCGATTTAGATTTATAAGTCAGTTTTTCGGATCTTATTCCCACACAATCAAGTTTTGAACCGTCAGCTGTAGTGAGGCGTTTGGTTGGGTTCATTAAACCCTTTCTCTCCTTAAGATAGCTTGAAGGGAGCGCTGTTACGTCACTGCCAGTATCTAACTTAAATTCAATTTTCTTATTGCCTAGTGTTACAATAGCATACCACGGATTTGATTTATCTGCACCAATAGCACAAACAGATCCCTCTGAAGAATCATAAATAAATTGATCAGATTCATCAACTTGATTAAGGTAACGCCTTTTACTCGTATTGGTTGTGCTAATATTTTTCCCCCTATTTCTTTTCGAACAAGCTCGAGCAAAGTGCCCTTTAACATGACAGTGGTTACATTTCTCATTACGAGCAGGACATTTACCTCTGTCGTGTGCCGAAAACAAGCAATAAGAACATAAAGTATTTATTGCTCTTCGTTCTGAAAAATTTGTTTTGGAACGATCAGCTTTCCCAGAGTTCCCAGCGAGGTAACGTTTAACTTCGTTAACTGCTGATGTTCCTAAATTAAGGGATTCTAATTGTTTCTTTACTTCTTCTGATTGCCTAGCCATTCTAATAGCTGTTTCGAGGTTTAAGTTTTCGTTCATTTGCATTTTCTCTGCTAGAGTTTTGTCTAGAATACCTACAACTATCCTGTTTTCCTAATTAATTCATCCTTAAAGGTCTTATAATCACACTTTTATGCAAGATTGTGTAAATCGGTAATAAAATCAGCAACTGGCTCTCCCAAAATTTGGATTCTATTATTAAATTTAGTTCTCTCATATATTACGTTAGTTTTGGGAGAAAAGTAATCATCAAACTTCTTAACGACCTTCTGGTAATCCTTCACTTCATCTGGGGTCAATTTAAATTCTAAAATTATTTCGTCTGCCTTGTCGCCCATTAAATAAATTAATGTATTAACCTGTTCCTCTTCGCTAGATTTATTCAATTGCGTGGCAAGTCTAAAACGTTCAAAACGTCTTTTCCATTTAGGCCATTCTTCAGGGTTAGAAAAAGAAAAGGGTGCTGGGCTTGCAATATTGTAACTCGCTAGTTTCTCCATTTTTCTAAAAAAAAGGTTATATATAAAAAAAATCAAACGACTCACCGAGTGTAAGAGTTGGTTCACTTAAAAGTTGATCGTGTCGTTATTTTCTTCTTTATTTATATTTACTCAATCATCCCACCGCTGCCACCATGTTGTATTAATTATTATTCCATAAACAATTCGTAAGAACATTTATTAACAATACATTTACATTACCAACAACATATGATCTAATTAATTATTTTCAATACCCCTATCCAAAGAGCTACTACAACACTAAGTACTTATTGGAAATGAAAAACGAATAAATCACAATGTTAGTATATTAAAAGTACTGTAAGCTTTACGTCGTCAGCGGCATCTCCGAAACTACTGGACAAATTTTCTTTAAATCGACTGCGAAAATACGCTGATATCGGCTGGTTATTTTTAAAATGGTGGTCGATTAAAAGTGTTTTAATTCAATAAATCAGTTATTTTTGAAGATAGGGAAACAAATTATTAATGTTTTTAACCCAAAATTCGCAATTAATGATAAAAATGCGTATTATCCATAAATACGCACACAACCCAGTTATTTTGAAGATATAAATAAATATGTATTGCGTTTTAAAATTAGAAAGGCGCGATAAGGAAAAACACACACAAAAAAAAAAAAAGAAAACCAATAAAATTAAAATCTTTCCTCTCTCTCTCTCTCTCTCTCTCTCTCTCTCTATCTCTCTCTCTCTCTCTATATATATATATATATATATATATATATATATATATATATATATATATATATATATATATATATATATATATATATATATGCTTGTAATATCGTTATTTTTGAAGATAGAGAAAAACTTATTACTGTTTTTTTAACTAAAAACATAAGAATAACTTAAAAAAATAAGAAAAAAAAATGAAATTTTATCCATAAATACATATTATTTACTTACCTCTAAAAAGCTATTCAAACAGTTATATATACTAACATTGTTATTTGTAAGTAATAAGGCGCTGTGTAATAATTTTAATCCGTATCTGGTTAAAAATTGGAATTCCAGTTTAAATGTAATTATTTACCTTGTACGGTTAATGAAAAATGAAGCGCGTCCAAATGTTATTTAAGTTAAAAGATCTCCAATTTTGGGGTACCTACTTTATGGATGGTGTGCAGCAGGAGGGTCTCCACACCCCAGGGTCGCTCCACGGCTGAAATAACATCTTAAATAGTTCTGCCTCAGCCCGGATTCGAACCTGAAGAACCGTCTGAGTAGCCACATCACTATGAAGTGACATTTGATGAATTAATTGATGAATGAAGGTATCCTGTTATTTACGTGAAGAAGATTCACAACGTAGGACAAAAGGTTGGTTTAATTATTAGTCGTTTCAATAATTTGAAATAATTTTGACCGCCAACCGAATCATATCATTCTTGAATATTTAATATTCAGCATATATGAAAATTACTAATAATCTTGATAACTCAATTTATTGTTTAACAGGTTCACGCCGGGGTGACCCACCGATGCGTCACGCTTCACTATCCTGTGGGGCGACGTGCATCACAGGTGAGTCACTTGTTTTTAGGAGATAAGTCTATTTTATTTTTTCTCAACATTATTTGTTGTAGGAATTAAAAAGCATAAGGGCTTATTTATTAAATATTTTATATCTTTCAACATCCCCCCTTAATGGACTCTTATCGGTTAATTTTACTTGATTACTCTTCTTTAAGAATTTTTTCGCGCTGTGCATAATTTGTTTTCATATTTTTATTCCCATAATATGATATAAAAATATAACATATAATAATAATAATATAAGAATCACTTATAATTATAAATAATAAAATCAGATTTTTTTTTTTTTTAAAGTATTTTCATAATAACTTCTTCAAGCCATATGTGCATGTCAGAACTTTTACAATCTGGCATTTAGCGCGTTGGAAGCCTGGAACTGTTATGATCTCGCATTAAACACGTTGGAACGAGCAACAGTACCGTCCCGCCCTACGAAGCTTAAACAGCTAACACAGTCCCGCCCCCGGCGGAAAGACGTAGATATTCGCGTGAACGTGTTTCTTTATTTTATTTCATTCTACTTCATTACCTTCAGAATACGTGGGAATTGCAACTCAACAAGGCTGCAACTCAGAAAATTAAATGGTAGCAGTAATGGCCCGTTGATGACATATAAGTTGCGGAGAACACTCGCTTTACTTTCAAAAAACGATGAAAAGGGAGTAAAAAAAATACCCCAGTGAAATATTGTGGAAGCCAATATTGGGTGTGCTGATGGCGAAGGTTAGCAATTAGAGGAGGCGATTACAGTGAGGAGATGATACGCCAGTAACGAGGTTCCTTCAATTACTGTCAACTCTGCAATTACCAACAGTAATTATTATTACTCGAACTAAAATTATTCCATACAATCCTAATTATTTTCACCATAAATCGATTAAAGTTTACTCATTTATCTTCTGTACTGTTCATTCTTAAAAAAAAAGAAAAGTTATATAAGATTACAAAATAAAAAAAAATATATTATAAAGATAAATTATATATTTTTTTTAGGCCCAAAACGCATGGTATAAAGTTGCTTTTCTGGTAAGCTGATTTTTATAAAAAAAGTTGCTGTAACATTTTGGACGTATAGTTTTCTTTAATATAAAAATTCAGTTTCATATTACATTTCGTTTTCGTGTTAGACTTCCTTTATATAAATTTGATCAAAAGGAATAGATAGAAGGAACTTTTGCAAACAGACGAAGAAGTTCATTTCTAAAACAATTGCGAAAATGTGTACAGTCCGGTACAAGAGTAGAAAAGAAGAGGAAACGGAATATTTCCAGATTGTGCACTCAAAGTTATAGAAGACAATTTTACTGACTTTTTTTTTCATTTCCAATTCTTTTGGCTTATCATTTTCAATAATGAACCTTTGTAATTGACCAAAATAAAAAAAAAAAAGATAAATAACCCCTCCTCAAAATTTGAGAGCTTACGTTTCAAGATGCGTAGAATCCGAATAACGAATTTTAAAAAAAACAATTCGTTTTTCATAAAAAATTTTTGCTTTAAGAGCTATTTTGGCCCGTTACAGATATACCTCTTTTCATTCCAAACTCCCTGGCCACTCAAACCCGCTTTTTCGTGACCTCTCCTCCATATCTATTCCCGACAACCCACTAAGGCGCCTTAAAAGAAGATGGCCAAGAGACCTCCTTACATAAATGAGACATTGGAGTGCTACCAATGGGTAGCTTTTTCTCAGAACTATCATGTGTACTAATCATATATAAATTCTATTTACTTGTTGAACTTATTTAATACAGTTGTAAATTTCTTTAAATAAAATTTAAAAAAAAGTGCTATTTGATAGAAAATTAAATTTTGGACCAAAAGAATCAAATAATTTGGTTAAAAACTAGCTTAAATATTTTTGACATTTTGAGGCGTTTTGAAATCAGTGGTAGTGTTATGATATGATACTTTGAATTAGGGTTTTTCATATTATTTAATTGCCTATCAACAGCAATATAAACAGTTATACCATAATATTGTTTTTTGGAAATAATAAACCATTGTTTAATAATTTGCAGCGGTTTTTTTAACTTTTGATTAGTGTTAAAAGCACTATCATGATTAAATAATTATCCTGCCCCAGGTAACAATCCACTGAATAACTATTGGGTTGTGTCACATGAAATGTCCGTTTTCAAGGTAAAGGATTTTTATTAAAAATACGATATGAAAACAAGATAATTTTATTTGAAGTATATACCTTCTTTTTTTTCACATTTTTCCCAACGTGACACCAACTTTTTTATCCCCGAACTAAAAAATCTGAGCTTTGAAGTGAAACAAAATCTGAAAACGCACTTTTCACTTGATCGGTAGATGCACTTGCATTTAGTTGTGCTGAGAGTCCTTTAAAGAATTATTCCAATTAAATTTCTATAGAAACATGTGTTTTACTAAAAATATGTATTATATTATTATCTAAAACAATCACTTAGTTTTATCGGCTTTTTATCACCCTCTATTAACTTTTACAAGCTTTTGTGTATTATATTATATTTTTTCTAAACTCTTTAGCATTCCAACGGTATATATTACTGTTCTGATGTTCAAAAACGAAAAATTGCATTAAAAAAATATTTTTTTCCGTTTTCTCCTTTAGTTGCTTTTCAAAATTCAAATTACATCGATATAGCAAGTTTAATCAAAATCGTTGGAACCGTTTTTAAGAAAATCTAAAAAAGGTGCAATATGCATGGTATAAAGTGGCTCTTCTGGTAAGTTCATTTTGATGAAATAGGTTTTGTAACGTCTCGGGTGTATATTTGTCTCAAATATGAAATTTCAGTTTCATAGGACTTTTTGTTTCCGCCCGCGGGTTACCACACACACACACATAGACCTTTTTGTGGGACTTGGTTATTTGGACTCATGGGACCCTAAAACGCGTATTTCCGTTGAAAACTGGAATTGGAAAATTTTTCCGATCGCAATACTTTCCCTTACTATATATAGTAGTGAAAGTAAATTACAGAAATGATAAAAAATATATAATAACCGTAAATATACAAAAATAGCGGTATTTAACATGGAAATTTCAAGGAATTGAACGTAAACAATAAAATGAAGACATTAGAAAAGAAATTTATAATTGCATTAATCATCGCACCTTAACATCGTAATCATAAAGTTTGCAAATAAAGTATAGCAAAAAAATTCTTTCACGATCGATTGAAGAAAAAAATAGCTAGTCGTAGATATTAAAAATTGACGGGTATTACAGGACAATTTCAAAGGAATTGAACGCTAAACAATAAAATTGAAGACACTTTAGACAAAGAAATTTCTATAATTTGCATTTAAATCACGGCACACCTTTTCGACCTACATTAAGTTAAAGCACATTTAATTATTTACCAAAATCGTTAGAAAAGTTTTCGAGAAAATCGTAAAAAGTAGCAAAATGGATCATATAAATCGGCTCTTCTAATGGTGGTGGAAAAGCTTATATGACATAACACGCATATAACTTTAATACGAAATTCTAGATTTCTACGCTTTTTCTAGCTGGACTATTAACTATTATTCGAATCCTCGAAAATACCCTGTCCTATTTGGAGTACCTGTTGACATAACTCATACTGGTTAGATAGTTGAAATTACGAAATGCGGAGACAACCAATTCTCAAGATGACAGCATAGCAATTTTAAGTATGAAAAACTACTTCAACTTTCACCCTTAATTTCGAAAGTAAGCCATTCATCTCTGAAGTAATTCTATAATTGGTGGGGATTGACCACAGGCCATCGCCTCTTGACAAATACTGTAGCGATCGTTGTGAAATGCTTTATGGCTACAAAACCAAAAATTATTAGTTGGTTAACGTTTGGTTTTACAGCGTTTTAAACGTTGCTAATGGCAATGGTGGATGTTGACATGTATATTACATGTATTAGTTGCGGGAATAAAAATAATTATACGTTTATATTGAAAAGTTAAAAACAAATTGAGTTTATTACTTGTCAAATAAAGGGAATTAGAAAAATCTGGTGCGGGCCACACACGAATTCACCTCAGTCCCAAATCACAGCCATTGAGGAATGGTGTCAGAACTGGAGGATTAAAATAAATCTAAAAATATTCCACCAAATTACCTTTACCCTTCGTTGCAAACCGATGACTTCCTGCAGCACTGTATCCTTTAATAATACCCCACTCATACCTGTTTAACAATCCGATACCTAGGACTCCAAACAAAAGGACAAACGTCTTACATGGGATCCTCAGACGAGACTTAAACGACAAGAAACTGCCGGTAGATAAAGATTACTACAAAAATTACTTGACAAATGTTCAAAACTTCCAAATTATTATGAAAAGTTCATTTATGTTACCATCATCAGACAAATCTGGAGATATGGAATCGAGCTTTGGAGCCTACAAATCCATCTAATTCCTCTCGCATTCAATCCTTACAATCCAAAATCCTTCGCAAAATCCTAAATGCTCCTTATTTCGTTAAGAATAAAATCATCTATAATGACCTAAATATCCTATTTGTCACAGAAATATCCAAAACATATAGGTTTCTTTTAATTTCAAACTAACGACACACACGAATCCTCTTGTACGCAACTTACTATTCCCATCTATTCCAGACAACCCTCCGAGGTGATTGAAAAGACGATGACCTCCAGACCTACTAAATTAAGTTGACTTGAAGTGCTACCAACTGGGTAGTTCTTTACAAGACATTTTCACGCCCATAATTGTAAATTAGCCCATTCATGTATTATTTTAAGTACAGTTGTAAATATCAATAAAATGTTTTTAAAAAAATGATCCATGTTCTAACTCATATATACTTCTCCAAAATACATTTCTACCCAATTGTCTCAAATAACATGAACACAATCTTCATTTAATAAAAATAGTATTAGTATATGATCATAAAAACATTCTCAAAAGAGGAAAAAGTAAATACAAAAGTCCAAGGAATCTCTGATGATGGCAAACCGTGTGGAAACCGACTGGGGAAAAAAATGACTAACAAAATGACTCACCGGTAGGAGATGAAAAACACTGTTGTCGTGCTTCGCCGAGCGAGAAAATGACCTGAGGCATATTTTGTCCCGGCTTGTCTCCTCCAGTTAATGTACTTCCAGTGGGGGAGGGAGTTCTGGGCTGTGGATAACTGGATTAGCGAGCTACGGGGAATCGGACCTGGTCAAGTTGCCAACATATCTTGCGACCCGGAAGATTAGAAGAGAATAAATAAAAATATTAAGCGTTAGTTTTAGAAATCAGGTTCGAACCTCAGATGTGGTTGACAATCGTGTTATTTTCGATGTGGCTTGATCTCTGATTAATCACGTCCTTCCTCAGTCAGTACGAACTCATTATGCGCTGAAAATAAGAGGGGTCAATGCAGATGTTCTTATTTTCACATACATATAAATGATATATGTGGTGAGGAATAGTATCTTCATGTTTTTGAGTAGAAATGACCAAGTCCTGCAAAAAGATTAGTGAACAACGAAAATGATAACTTTCATTTATAAAACTGAAATTTCATATTTCAGAAACCTTGGATGCTACAGAAACTTTTATCAATAGAATCGGAAAACTAGAAAAGCTACTTTATACCATACATTTTGCACCTATTTACTAATTTTTCAAAAATGGCTTTTATGATATTTATTCAAATTACTCATATATTTAACATTCAATTTATATATTTACCTGTTTTTTATCAGTGGTAACAAGATAATATAGTTATTTTTATAAAATCAACATAATTAAAAGTACTTTAGAGAAAGAAAATTTAAAATGTCGGCATTTAAGCCCTGTAAGATCATTTTTATCAGAATAAAACCATAGAGCCCAATTAATTTTACATTTATATAGAGAGTTTAATTAAAATCGTCGAAACTGTTTTCGAAGAAAATCATAAAAAGGTGCAATATGCATGGTATAAAGTGGTTCTTCTGGTTAGCCATATTTAATTAAATTTTTTTTGTAGCATCGTATAATAATCTTAAATATGAAATTTCAGTTTCATAAGGCTTTTCATTTACGCCCGGAAGTTACCACACACGGAAACACACACACACACAGACCTTTTTGCGGGACTTGGTTATTTGGACTGAGGGGACCCTAAAACGTGTATTTCCGTTGAAAACTGGAATTCGAAAATTTTCACGATCGCAATACTTACCTTTACTATATATAGTTAGTGAAAGTAATACATGTAGAGACACCACCCATTGGCAGCATTCTAAAAATATTCTAAGCTAGAAGGTCTCGGATCCATCTTCTTTTCAGACATCTCAGAGGTAATCAGGTATTGGAAGAGGAAGACAGAATGGAAACCAGTGATTAGAGTGGGAATGGAGTTTTGCATGGGATGAAAGATACCTGGTTCGGGCTAAATCAGTAACATATGGAACATTAAGGTCTTTATGGATAAGTTTATTCGTGACAAAATATTTCAATGGAGCATTGAGGATTTTCGAAGGACTTTGGATTGTAAAGATTGGATTCGAGAGGAATTCGACGGTTATATAGATGAGTCTTTTGTAGTTAAGAGTAAGCTTTGATCCTTTGTCCAGTAAGTGTTGATGTAGCCAAAAACGGCGAGCAGTTTCTTGTCGTTTAGTCTTGTATGAGGATTCCAACTCAGGCGTTTGTCAAGATGGAGTCCTAGGTATCGGATTTGTTCAGCAGAAACTAGTTGAATGCGATTAAAGGATAGTGTGTGACAGGAAGTCATAGGTAAAGGGTAAAGGTTATTTGATGGGATTTGTTGGAGTTAATTTTTATTCTCCAATTCTAAAGGTCACGGGTTCAAACCCGCAGGTGGTCCTAGGATTTTTAATGGGAGTAAAAAATCCTTTGTTATGCCGTCCTTCGGAGGGGATGTTAAAAGGTGGTCCCGAGCCTGTGCGGTGTCAGGTACTCCTTAAAGATCCCTATCCTAATAAAACCTGGATAGGCAAAATTTAGGACCCCCACTGTAGCATCGTCCGATTAGCCGTGGTAGCATAAAGTGACGTTTAATAAATAAACTAAACAATCAACAGCCATATAAACAGTTATACCTTATGTTACTGGGAAATAATAAACCATTGTGTAATAATCTGCAGCGTTTTTTTTTTTTTTTTTTTTTTTATTCAAGGTCTATTATTATGTTCATTTATCATAATTCCGTGATAACTACCGACCAAGTCGCAAATATTAAAACATCCAAATACTTCAACTTACCATGAAACTATCTATCTAAGAACACTCTAGATTTACAGGACAAACCAAATCCCATCAGCCCCAGGTATCTATTATTTAACAGATCTGATTATCTCGGAAAGGTAAACAGCCGAAAGCAGCCTGTTCAAACCTCCTCAGGAGAGCTCGGCTACCGCTTTGCAAACAGCCGCTACTCCACTTCTAACCTCGAGTCAAGGAGGCGAGGTCGTTAGGGCACCGGGTTCGATGGCAAACAGCTCCGGAATCGATAAGTCAACAAATCGATTAGTAAACAAATCGACCACTAATTGTCGATGGGATTATCAAGGTCTGGTCCTCTTTCGAGTACTTCTGCTCTTGTCTATCTGGGATGTCTTACGATTCATTAGTTTAAGTTCCGATTACTAATTACCTTATGTTAATTAAATAATAATATGTTTAAAAATCTAGTACCTCACTTACTGCTCATAATATACTTATCACTTATCCCTTCTGCACTAAAAAGTATTGACCAGCTGCTACTCAATATATATAAAATATTGTGCTCAAAATATTGGGTTAAAAAACGGATATGAAAGAAATTTCATGGTTTGGTATGACCCTTAGGTCCATGAGTCCACATAGACTGTATGATAGTCATGTGAACTAGACTACTGTAGTCTTGTGCAAGATTTAAGCGTTTTTCTAGTAAGTGTTAAAAATGCAAAAGAAGACAAATACTGATTGTCAGATAAAAACTAAAGAAATCATAAAATTAAATCACGTTAGATTTTGATGAAATATTCTCTTTGTATATAAAATAATGTCATGATTCTAGTTTCCCACGAAGTTCTTCTCAACCACGAGATTGATTTCTGTAAGGTTTGTCACTATTATTCAGGAATTTGTTTTCTTAAAGTTTGTAAGTAAAATAAATTTAAATATATTTTTTTATGTAAAGAATTAAATTTTCTTTGATCAACTAATTAAAAAAATATTTCTAATTTTTTATTTATTTATTGGAATTTACAACCGTATAATGGAATACAACAAGTAAATTGGAATGAAATATAAAAATCTGGTGCGGGCAACACACGACTTTCACTTACCTTCATTTTTAAAATCAATGAAAGAATTTTCAAACAGAGATAAAAATACGTGAAACTATTAAGAAATTAATTAAATTGAATTTATATAGAAACATGTGTTTTATTAAAAAATCTATTTTATTAGTATCTAAAATAATCAGTTAGTTTTGTGTTCATTTCATCACTCTCTATTAACTTTTAAATGCTTGTGTATGAGATAATATTTTTTCTAAAATCTTTAGCTTTCCAACGGTATATCATACATGTATATTACTGTTGCTATGTTCAAAAACGAAAAATTGCATTAAAAAAATATTTTTTCTGTTTTCTCCTTTAGTTAGGCTATTAAAATATCGGCATTTAAGCCCTGTCAGTCCATTTTAATCAGAATAAAACCTACATGATATTAGAGCCCATTAAATTTTACATCGATATAGCGAGTTTAATCAAAATCGTCGGAACCGTTTTCGAGAAAATCGAAAAAAGGTGCATAATGCATGATATAAAGTGTCTCTTCTGGTAAGCTCATTTTGATGAAAAAAGTTTTGTCACGTCTCGGGCGTATAGTTGTCTTAAATATGAAATTTCAGTTTCATAGGACTTACCGTTTCTCCGCCCGGGAGTTACCACACACACACACACACTCACACACTCACACACCCACACACACACACACCCATAGACCTTTTTAAAGAACTTGGTTATTTGGACTCAGGGGGCCCTAAATGTGTATTCCCGTTGAAAACTGGAATTCAAAAATTTTCATGATCGCAATACTTCCACTTACTACATATAGTAAGTGGAAGTAAAAGGCATGAAGCACATGTAGAGAAGCTTCACAATGGAAGCACTCTAAAAATGTTTTAATCTAGAAGATTTCGGGGCCATCTCCTTTTCAGACGCGTAGGAGGATTGTCAGGAATTGAAGAGGAAGAAAGGATTGAAACTAGAGGTTCAGGGTGATTAGGATTAGACTCTACTACGTAAGTCCATATCGGCCTTAATTCCTAAATTTAAAGTAGTAAAATATACTAATAATATACAGTTGGAACGCGTGAAATTTTAGATAAGTAATTATACCTGTGTCATTTGTAATGCTGTAATAAGTTTGTTTGTTTGTATTGGTTTTAAGGCGTAATACCTTAAGGTCATCAACGCCTAGCTACTGTATGTATATTTAACCTTAAAGAGATGGAATTATCAGGTAATAAATAATTAGAAAAAAATGTAAACAATAATTAATTAAAAACTGTCAAGGAATGTATAACTTTATATTTACTTAATATTATATTCTTTATAATTTAGATAACAATGATTGCTCCTTTAGAAAATCAAAAACTAATGTAATGGTTACCTCTGTAATACGTGTTTCAGTGTTTCCACCATACAGCATCGTACAAGTTATATTGTTCCATACATTACGCAACATTTTAGAAAAAATATTAATTATTTTTTGAAACTGAAAACAGATTTTACATTGTGAACTAAATAAAGTTTCCAAGGAAACTAAGTTGAAGCATTTTAAATAATTCATGTATCTAAAGATACATAAAATGATGTAACGAATCATGGTTTTCGCTAACACATTCTAAACCACGCGAAAGATTTTGATACGGTATTCTCTTTTGTTTTGGGCAATCATTCGTGAAGGTTTATAAGTAAAATACATAACAATTAGATTTTTCTTTAGATGAAAAATTAAATTTTCTGTACTCAAGACAACAAACAATCTTCCATATAATATGAGAAAAAAAAGGTAGTTCACAACAAAAAAATTCCAATGGGTTAATAGAAAGTTGTTACTAGCTTATAAACCTATGAAAATCTCATCTTCTCTAATTAACTGATGATCGGAAAGAGATTAACTCTAAATCGGTGTAACTGTGCTTTCATAAAAAAAAAAAATCTGGTGCGGGCAACACACGACTTTCACTTACCTCGATTTTTAAATCAATGAAAGAATTTTCAAATACAGTTAGAGATAAAAATACGTGAAACTATTAAGGAATTAATCAAATTGAATTTATATATAAACATGTGTTTTATTAAAAAATCTATTATATTATTATCTAAAATAATCAGTTAGTTTTAACTTCTTCTCATCACTCTCTATTAACTTCTAAAAGCTTGTGTATGAGATGATATTTTTTCTAAAATCTTTAGCTTTCCAACGGTATATCATACATGTATATTACTGCTCTTATGTTCAAAAACGAAAAATTTCATTAAAAATATATTTTTTCTGTTTTCTCCTTTAGTTAGGTATCGAATTTATTCAATTTATATATTTACCTGTTTTTCATCAGCGCTAACAAGATAATCTAGTTATTATTATTGAATCTAAAAAATTAAAGGTACTTTAGAGGAAGAAAATTTAAAATATCGGCATTTAAGCCCTGTCAGACCATTTTTATCCAAATAAAACCTACATGATATTAAAGCCCATTAAATTTTACATCGATATAGCGAGTTTAATCAAAATCGTCGGAACCGTTTTTGAGAAAATCGAAAAAAGGTGCAAAATGCATGGTATAAAGTGCCTCTTCTGGTAAGCTCATTTTGATGAAAAAAGTTTTGTCACGTCTCGGGCGTATAGTTGTCTTAAATATGAAATTTCAGTTTCATAGGACTTACCGTTTCCGCCCGGGAGTCACCACAGACACACACACACACACACAGACCTTTTTGCGGGACTTGGTTATTTGGACTCAGGGGACCCTAAAACGTGTATTTCCGTTGAAAACTGGAATTCGAAAATTTTCACGATCGCAATACTTTCCTTACTATATATAGTAAGTGAAAGTAAAAATGACACTACATTATAATTGCAAGGCAGTAGCGGGTTACTAGTTGAGTAATAAAACATCATAAATTATTATATACATCCATTGAAATGAAGAGATTCAAATGTTTTTATGACCGCAATATTTTTTCTCACAATATATATTACAACAGGTAAGCGAAAATAAAAACAATAACACATTTTATTTCTTGCTTACAGCTCCACACAATTTTTGAAATATCGCCCCACCACGGTCATTACGTGGCAGGTATTACAGGTGTTAGCGGTAAATCAGAGCAGGTCAGGTGATATTTTATACAGCCTCATCGAAGAGAGCCATAAAATGCGGTGACTACCGAAGGAAATGGGCTGAGAGTAAGCCTACCAGGAGATACTCCGTCAGGGGACGTCCGTCGAGATAGGGCGGGCTTTACGATCAGGGAATAACTCCGGGTACGTCCCTTATCTCGCTGAATTTGTCCGTAGAAAGCTCTTCAATTTTATATCTTATAAAATCAATAAGTCACTGGTCTTACTCTAGCACGCTGAGCTACTTAGCTTCTTGTGTTTTATGTATTTTTATATAAGCTTATTATTATTTATTTATAAGCTTCTTGTGTTATATATATATAAAGCTTTTCACTGTCTAACAATAAATTATTAACTTACTAATTATTAAATTATTAACAACGAGAATTTATTGTTCTCATATTCATGTAATTTTAGATAAAATAGTGTCTTGCATAGGCAGATGTGCATACAATAAACTTTGAAAGAACACTGAACACTGTGTTATTTCAGTTTATAGTATTTACAAATGTTTATTTAAGACACTATTTTATCTAAAATCGCATGATTAAGAGAACAATAAATTCTCGAAACGTCGCACAGTGGTTCCAAATGCACTTTTTCGAGAAATAAAGTCTACACCAATCGTTCTATATAAGATATGTCAACCATTTTTACATAATTTTGTTCCTTATTAAATACGCTTTCAAAGGTGTGATTGCTATATTTGTAGCTCATTTTTATATCATGAAAATATATAGATTTTGTCGATAATTTCAGATAAATGTCTCTTTATCTAATTATTCTTATATACATCTTTATATATCTATATTTCCTGCATTTAATTTTGTTTAGAATGATTATTAGATAAATTTAAGAGAATTTGGAGTTTTATATAACGGCTTGTTGATTTTTTAAAAAATTTCGAAAAATGTTGAATATATAAAGATTTATATAGGAATAATTAGAAAAGAGACATTTTCCTGAAATTATCGACAAAACCTATATATTTTCATGATATAAAAATGAGCTAAAAGAATGCCAATCACACCATTGAAAGGAAATTTAATAAGAAACAAAATGATGTTAAAATGGTTGATATATCTTAAATAGAACGATTGGTGTAGACTTTCGTCCAGAAAAAAGTGCGTTTGGAACCACTGTGCGTCGTATAAATAAAATTGTTTATTTATTGACTGGAACCTAAGAACAGTCCAGAACTGGTCAAACATATATATATATATATATATATATATAAACTAGCTGACCCAGCAAAAGTTTTTCTGCCATATAAAATATTTCTAGTTAGTATTTTAGTTGTTCAATAAAAAATTACGGATGTATTGTGTGTTTGGTTAGGCCCTTTTTAATATGAAAATTTAGAACCAATTAATCAAGAAAAGAGCAAAAATATTTATAAAATGTAATTTTTGTTGTTTTTGAGCAGTAATGTAAAATATACCGCTGGAAAGCTAAAGATTTTTTATAAAATATTATATACAAATTGGTATAAGGTATTAAAAGTGACGAATAGATTTTAAACCTACTACTGATAATTATATATAACAATTTTATATCATTTAATCTAATTAAAATTTTTCTTAAAAAGCTGAATAAGCTTTTTATTCCTGAAAGATATATGATTCATGTACGTAAACTTACTGAGTCATGGCTCATTGATACCCTGATGATGGCTCACATTTTTGAGTCGAAATATCGGAAAAAAATTGAAAGATTTTTAACACAACTAATTCTCGATTAAAAAGTTCATACTAGAAATTCTATAAAATGGTTTTGGATGAAATATTGCTAAAATTTTAACAATACAGTTCCTAAAATATATATTAGTAAAGAAGTTCTAATGTAGAATAAAAATATCAAGAAAATTTTATAGCCAAGAATCTTTTTAAGAACGTTTTAGCATTAGATTTATTTTTCTTTGGGGGAATCCCTTATGTAAATACAGCTTATCATTGTGCATAATCCAAAGTTATATATATATTTAATAAAGTTATATAACTGAGAAGATAATAGTATGAATGATAAGAAAAGATTTTTAGAAATTTACACACAAAGAAAGCGAACAAAATAACGATAAAGTTTGAAAAAGAAAAAAAACATATGTTACATATGCTTTTTCCATTTATTTTGAAATGAAAATAAACATAAACACGTATTTTCTAACAATAACTTATGTGTACATTTTTTCACACCTCAAAAAAAAAATAAATAAATAAAAAGAAAAGTAAAATAATCAAAGTAAGTTAGGGATGAAGAAGAGAGAGAAAAAAGTAATTTAAATACATATTAATTGTATGGTGAAACTCAACTTTCGATAACAAACTATCTTATTCCTAGATCCTTAGGGAAATATAAATATACATGTTTCTTGTTGATTCGTTATTTGATGTTGGTAGTAACGGGATGGTTTGTAAACTAATAAATTTTTTTATGACAGGTAGGTAATGCAGTCTATAATCATGATGCATCGGGCATTGCACTAGTAAATGAAAAAAGTTTTAAAATGATTAATAATTCTATAACATGCACTGGTTTGTCTTGCGGCTCGAACACAAAATCCTTACCAAGGAATCACCCAATTTTTTTTACAAAATAAATTTTAATATCTATTTTTAAGCTCATATGGGAAAATCTATTTATTGGTCAACGCTCTACATAGAATACTCGTTCATCAGTCAGGGTAATAGATTGTGCAATGCAGCAGGTAATGACAAGCAACGGGTTTATCCAGGAAGGGGGTAATTATGCAGTCTAAACTACAACGGGTTCTCGGTAATGAGACCGTTCAAACGCAGGTACCCAGAACCCGGAAACCGCTCGCCTGTGATATTGTTCGGCAAAATGGAAATTAAATTATTACCCTTTTCATTATGAAGTATTTTTAAAGATAACAGTTAACACAATCGTTTCCCGAAAATTCACGTTTCAGAGTCTTCTGATTCCAAATGAGCAAAAGATAAGAGCTCGAAAACGAAAAATTACAAATACCTGAAATTTCATTTTCTCGAAGTGTGTACGCCTCAGATTTCACAGCTTCTTTTTCAAGTAATCAATAGACTAGCAAAGCAACTTGATACTATGCAGTTTGAACCTGCTTACTATCTTATTTTTTATTTTTTTTTTTTAAACGGTTCTGACGATTACGAACTAACTCGCTAAATCGATGTAAAATTTAATGGGTTCTTTTGTCAAGTAGGTTCCATTTTGTTTGTTTATTTATTAAACGTCACTTCATGCTACTGTGGCTAATTGGACGATGCTATAGTGGGAGTCCAAAATTTTGTCTATCCAGGTTTAATTAGGATAGGGATCTTTAACGAGTACCTGACATCGCACAGGCTCGGGATCAGCTTATTTCGTTCTCTAAGAAGGACGCCATAACTAATGATTTATTACTCCTATTAAAACCCCTATGGTCATATGAGGGTTTGAACCCGTAGCCTTGGGCATAGAAGGCTGTTATGCTAGCCACCATGCTAAAAGTAACCCCAGAAGGCTTTTATGTTACCCTATATCACAAGGAACCCCGTTGTATTACGTTCTTGAAGGTATGTATTATGTAAATTATACCCAAGAAAAACCCGTAATCGGTAAAGGTGTTTATCTACTTTAAATACAAAAACGTTAGATCATTGAGTATTTTTTTTTCAATTTATACATATGTATTTTCAATTTATACATAAATATATTTTTTTTTTTAAACGGTTCTGACGATTATGAATTAATTTGCTAAATCGATGTGAAATTTAATGAGTTTTAATGTCATACAGATCCTGTTTTGTTTATTTATTTATTATACGTAACTTTATGCTTTTGTAGATATTCAGATGATGCTACAGTGGGAGTCCTCAATTTTTCCTATCCAGGTTTAATAATTATAGGGCTCTTTAACGAGTACCTGACATCGCACAGGCTTGCGACCACCTTTTTTACGTCTCCCACGGAGGTCTAAGGAATAACTAACGCTTTTTTACTCTTATCAAAAACCGTAGGGTTAATCTTGCGGGATTGAACCTGTAGCCTTGGGCATAGGAGGCAGTTATGTTAGCCACTATGCTACAGGTGACCCCGTTTCCAATTTGATTGAAACATTTAAGACAGGGCATTAATGCCTGTAAAATATTAAATATTAGAAAAAGTTAATTGTATCATCTTGTTCGCATTGATGAAGAACCCGTCAATATACAAGTTCGACAAATCTGATAACCAAGTGGAGGAGGAAAGAGTTTTATTCATAGGCAATATATTTTCTTTATGAACTATGAGCTATTATCATTGTCTGCGTAGGCCTTCGCATGTACGTTCTATTCTTCAAAACATTGGCTAATTCGAACAGAGAACCATTTCAATATTAAAACAGAGATTTATAAAAACTTTATATATTTTAGACGACAGTAAAATTTTAGTGCAGGGATAGCAATCCGTCTACTCAAAATCTCCAAATTGGTTATACACGAACTGGAAGAGTGTGGAATACCTATTAGAACAAGAAATGCACATATTACCGTCACTTTATGCTGCTGTGGATAAGCGGACGATGTTGCAGTGGGAGTCCTACATTTTGCATTTCCATGGTCAATTAGGACAGGACCAGTACCTAAGGTTAGCAACCCGGAGATGGCGCCGAAGGACGGAAAACTTAGGGTTTTTTACACGCAATAAAAATTCTAGAGCCACCTGCCTAGAAGGCTTTTATGCTAGCTAATACATTCCAGGCGAATCCGTTTTATATACGTTCTTGAAGATATGTATTATGTAAATTATACTCGAGAATAAACCGTAATCGATAAAGGTTTTTATCTATCTAAAATACTAAAAACCTTGACTCATAGAGTATGCGCAAAACCAACTATGCAAATGGGATCTTTTTGAGATGTGTTGCATTGAGTGCTAATTTCTTCTTCATCGCAAGAGCTACGAAATAATCTACAGAGAGATCCGAGATAAGTACAAAAGCCGGCTGACATTTAAGAGTGATCACTATCTGCTAATTAATATTTAATCTGTGGCACCACCCACATGGGACAGATGTGGTATAGCTCCAAGTTGGTACCCCATTTGCATACACTCAGCCATTAGTATTCCTTCTCTAGCCTCTCTAATTATAGTGTCTTAGCGAGAAAAATTTATCGGGGACGTGCTCGGAAAATGGATTCCGACGACAGCTCTTAAATATCTTAGAAAGCGGAGGGGGTGAAGCAGTGTTAGCCTCCGGAGGTATCCTAAGGTCGATAAGGTTCAGGGAGTGCTAAACCAGCGGTCCTATTTTGGAAAATACCTGCAACTGCTCAGCTAGCATTTATTTTACTTTTATCTTACCTTATTATATATAAAGTTATTTTATTTATAATTATAATAAGTAAATGAGCAATATACAGAAAATTGGTTTGAAGAAGTCTTGAGAATAATCTACCCAGTGGTAGCACTTTCAATGTTTATTTGATCAGCAAGTCTCGAGGCCACCTTCTTTTCAGACGCATCAGAGGATTATCGGGAATAGATGTCAATGAGAGGATATGGACAAGCGGGTTTGTACATGGAGAGGGGGGGGGAGGAGTAATTTGGAATGAAAGGAGTAAGTAAGTAAGGAGCGTCAAGGATTCGTCGAAAGATTTTGGTTTTGGATTTGCAAGGATTGGATGCGGGAGGACTTTGATAGTCTAGTGAAGCCCCATAGTCCCAATGCCACAAGTCCAAATAGGTCTGATAATGGTTGTGTAAATGAGTTTTTTGAAGTGAAGAGGGAGCTTTGACCGTTTGTCAAGTGTTTTAAAAGTCGATATCTATGGTCAGTTTCTTGTCGTTTATGTCTTGTTTGAGGATTCCTTGTAAGACGTTTGTTAATATGGAATTCAAACTTTCTTATTCGTTCTACAATGATAAGTGGAGTATGGTTAAAAGAGACATAAGTTTACGACGTACAGTGAAGGTGATTTGGCGGGATTTATTAGGATTTAGTTTAGTTCTAAAAATGTGACAATACTCTGCAATGGCTGATACATGGCTCTATATAATGTATAAAAATAAGATGCGCGCAACTCATTCCTCGCAATGACGCAACTCATTTCTCCGTTTTGAGAAATCAATTGAAAAATTCACAATAAAATTGATTATTCGTAAGAAACATTTATTGATAATTAATAGATGTTTCTTAAATATTCTATATAAGTTAATTTTTAATTTTACTTATGTATATATAAAATATATAGAAAGGGGAAGTATTGCGATCGCGAAAATTTTCAAATTACAGTTTTCAACGGAAATACACGTTTTAGGGTGCTTGAGTTAAAATAATCCAATCCCGAAAAAAGTCCTCTGTGTGTCCGTATGTGGTAAGTCTAGCGTGAAAACGAAAAGACGTACAAAATTGAAATTTCATGTTTAAGAAAACTTTACAACCAAGATGTTACAGCAACTTTTTCACAAAAACGGCTTTTCTCGATTTACACAAAAACGTCACTAATGATTTTTAATTAACTCGCTATATCGTTGTAAACTTTAATATAATGTAGGTTTCATTCTGATTGAAATGAACAGGGATTAAATGCCAATATTTTATAAAATTAGGCATATCAACTGATTAGCATTGATAAAAAACTGCTAATTATATACGTTGAACGAATATGATATCCAGCTTATGGAGAAAAAACAAATTTTAAACAATTTTGGTTTTTTGAAGATAAAAACAGCAATACATTTATACGTATAATATACCGTTGAAAAGCTAAAGCCTTAGAAAAATTATTATCATATACGCAAAATTGTAAAAGTAAGTGAAGAGTGATAAAAAGCATATAAAACTAACTGAGTGTCATAGAAAATAATATAATGTAGTTTTTAAACAAAAAATTTTTCTATTGAAATTTAATGTAATTAATTCTTTAACAATTTATTTTTATCTCTGTTTGGCACCCGGGATTGCTTTACAAGCTCTGTCTTTTTCTTCCTCCTACCAATTTTCTAATTGTCTAATCCTACCTCGCTGATAGATCTTTCAAAATAAATCACAATAGTTCCTATTCCTCCTTTTTTTCTCAATTTTCTGGTGTTTCTCAAGGCAGCATCCTAGGGCCCGTTCTTTATACAGGCTATACAGCTGTTATCCCAAACCATCCTCACACTTTCCTTTCTACCTGTGCTGATGACAAGTGTGTGCTATCAGTAGATAATGATCCTATCACAGCCTCCCATACTCTTTAATTCAACATCCGAGACCTTGAAGTATGGTGCCAGAATTGGAGGATTAAAATTATTAATTCTAACAAATCCAACCAAATAACCTTTACCCTTCGTTCTGCCCTACAATATCCTTTAATGAAACTCCGCTACCTAGGACTCCAACGACAAGAAACTGCCCGATGTTTTCGACTACTTCAACACTTACTGTACAAACGCTCCAACCAAAAACTATTTAAATTGATTTAAACAACGCAGGTAAGTGAAAGTTTTGTGTTGCGCGTGCCAGATTTTTTTTTTTGTCAATTACAAAGGTTATTTATTAATAATATCAAACACAAAAGAAAAACAGAATTTTTAAATTAATTTATTTTCTTAGGATTTTAGGAGTTTAGGATATGATAGGATAGTGTGGGTACTTAGTTGGAATAGGTGATCAACTCCATGGTTTTTTGCACCAAATACATTCATATTATAAAGTAAATTATTACTTTGCTTACCAAAATTTCTCCAATATTCACTTCTGTAGTTTTCCTGAAGTCTAGTGATGTTTTCCCGACTGAACTCAAGCGAATTCCTACTGAAAAAAGGAAAACTCTTAGAGACGAAGTAACGTTTGACTGCTACCATCGAGCGCATCAGCTGAACCAGATTTTTAAATTTTCATTTTATAAAGCAACTTTAACTTTGTAGATTTAAAATATTTAACCATATCATCTTGTTAACATTTATACATACAATTAAATATATAAAGTGGTGAATTCAGAGTCCAACTAAAGGAGAAAAGTTCAAAAATATTTCTTTTTCTTTTTTTTTTAATATAAGAACAGTAATAGGGATTTCTAGCACATCTTTAGAAAGCTAACGATTTTAGAAAATATATTATCTTATACGAAAAGATGTAAAGAGTAATCCAGAGTAATGAATACCGGATATAACTGATTATTCTTTGTAAGAATATTAAACATTATTTAATAAAACACATGTTTCTATCGAAACTCAATGCCATCAATTTCTTTTTTTTTTATCTTCAGCTCTATTTACAAATTCTCAAACTGATTTTAACAGTGGAGGTAATTTAAAGTCGTGTGTTGCATTAATACAGATGCTTCCCTTGTAAACGTGTTTAAACATTTTTTAAGGAAACGTAATTTTTTTTTAGCGTGTTTTTCGACATTGAACTTAATGAGGAAACAATGGCTGTGAACTTTGCTGCCTCCTCTAGCATCGATATATAGCCGATATCATCGCCCTGCTAAATGGTAAATTTAGATTTCCCTGAGTGGAAATTATGGTTACGTGTTTATTTATCAAACATTTACCTATCCCTGAATATCTAATAATACTTGGACATGTTAGGGTAAACTAATCATGAAATTTGTACAGTTTGTAATTTATATTGCCTCGATTTAATTGAAAAGCCCAAAATAATCGTTTTACCTACAAGGTTTCCTTCAGGAAAATATTTTAGGTTTAAAATCTTACTATATGTTATATTCAAACGATGCAACTAATTCTATTAAATTTATAGAATTATATAAATGTATTTAGTGCAAATAAGCATGGAGTTGGTCACCTATTCCAACTAAGTACCCACACTATCCAACCCTATTCTAAACTCTCTGGAAAAAATGGTTTAATGAAGAAAATAAATGAATTTGAATATTTTTTCTTTTTTGTTTGATATTATTAATAATTAACCTTTTAAAAAAAAAAAAAAATCTGGCACGCAACACAAAACTTTCACTTACCTCCGTTGTTTAAATCAATTTAAATAGTTTTTAGTTGGAGCGTTTTTCCAGTAAGTGTTGATGTAGTCGAAAACGTCGGGCAGTTTTTTGTCGTTGGAGTCCTAGGTAGCAGAGTTTCATTAAAGGATACTGTAGGGCAGAACGAAGGGTAAAGGTTATTTGGTTGGATTTGTTAGAATTAATTTTAATCCTCCGATTCTGGTACCGTACTTCAAGGTCTCGGATGTTGAATAAAAGAGTATGGGAGGCTGTGCTAGGATTATTATCTACTGATAGCACACACCTGTCATCAGCACAGGTAGAAAGGAAAGTTTTAGGATGGTTTGGAATATCAGCTGTATAGACTGTATAAAGAACGGGTATACCTCCCTTGTTTAAATCAATTTAAATAGTTTTTGGTTGGAGTGTTTGTCCAGTAAGTGTTGATGTAGTCGGATACGTCGGGCAGTTTCTTGTCGTTTCAGTCATGAATAGGAATTCCAAGTTAAACTTGGAGTTATTGCAGCCTGTTTATTTATTCCATATTTTGGAGTCATCGCAACTTTGTAGTAGTACACGTTTTTTTTTGTTTTGTTTTTTTCTAATAGTTTATTAGTCCTTCTCCTAAATTTCCAACGTTCAATTTTTTATTCTTAGATATAACAGTATAGTTATGATTGTGTGTAAGATGTTTATTTATTTGCCAAGTTTTTGTTTATCTCCATAATAGGTTGTTGTTTTTTTTTTTTTTTTATTTATTATTATTTTATTGTATATATATGAAATTATTTATTTTCTATTTTGTGTAATTTGACTATTATTATTATTTTCTGTATATATAGTATGAATGTGGTCTCATATCAATATTATTATTGTAATATATCTCAATAAAAAAAAAAAAAAAAAAAAAAAAAAGATATAACAGAATAAATCCGTAACAAAAGAAATAAATACGTTTAATTTTGAAACGATTCTTCGAACTTTAAGAACTTTACCTGATAAAACAAGACTTCTCTAACAAGAGTATTGTAATCCGTTCAGATCGCGTTCCGAACTAAATCCGCCAGAAGCTATATCCGAGAGAGCTGTAGAGTGGTAAAGTGGGTCCCGAAGCCTTCAATCGCCGACCCAATGGCCCACACGGAGAGCTCTTTATTGTCGGAGCAACAACTTTAGCTCCGTCGAGGTCGGGAGTTAAAAAGTAATGTTCCTAGATACAGCGAGCTTATGCCCTCTTTATGTCCACTCCGGGGTAACTACGTCTTCCGGGGTTACTTGTCTTCGGGGCAGTTTAGCCTCGGCCTATATTGCTCTATCAAAGTTAACTTCTAGTTTGGAAGGAGTATTAGCCTTTTACAGGAAATTATTATTGACTTGGTATGTCTTTTGGCTGGGGTTTTATAGTTTTATTGTTTATTCATTTAACATATCTTTATGTTAAAGTGGCTAATCCGACGAACCTTCAGTTGTATTTCTAATTTTGTCAATCCCCTATCTCATCCGGATCTGGTCGTAACGACAAGACTAGCATGATGTTCGCTTTTCAGTCCAACCTGAACTGTTAGTGAGTTATTCAACTATAATTTCACTCACTATAGGGAGTTAATGAAATATATATAATCAACTTTATTTTCAATGTTAGGATTAGAAATCTAATAAAAAATTAAAATTTAGTAGTTTAGGTAACTATTGAAATTTTAACGGTTAATAAAACATTATTCGGACATTGATGATTATTTGCTGAAAATAATTCTAGATTCTCGAAGGACCTTTTCGGCCGCAGGCTATGTTCGTAGTTCCATTAGAAGTCGATGGGCAGGTGAGGGAATCAGCAGTATCCTTTCTTTCAAAATCAAAATTGATTTTTAATAATGAATACTAAAGAAGTTACTACTTCACGCCGTGTCATCAGTGAGCCATTTCTCTAAAACAAATTTTTTGTGTTGCTCCAAACAGTTACCCTGTTATCGATATCTTCTGCATACGGCCTCATACGGCAACTTAAAAGTTCTGAAAGTAAACGTAGATTACCGTATCTGTTTTTCTTGATTGCAATCCTAAGCCAAATGTGAGTCTTCAAGGGGGTCTTTTTGGAAGGAAATACCAAAATATCACCTATACCTTGGCGAATTATTTCACCAACCACTGCTGATACCGGTCAGCCATATGTTTCCTTTCCGCCCTCTATTGATTAAATCAGGCGACAATGTTTTTTATGAAATAGTAGTTTAATATTAATTTATTATTTAGATGTTACAGTGGGAGTCCTAATTTTTGCCTATTCAGGTTTTATTAGGATATGGATCTTTAACTAGTACCTGACATCGCATAGGCCCGGGCCACCTTTTAATGTTCAGTCCGAAGGACGGCATAACTGAGGATTTTATTTTTTTCTCCCTACCTTGCCATATGGCAATACGGGCGTCGGTAGCTATGACTGAGATGCTACCAGTAGTAATCTTGAATTTCTTCTCTTCCCAGCTGTTTCACCCTGGTCTCTCCCCGATGACCTCCAATCCCGTCCAGTTGCACCTACGTTTTAAGCTGCTGGACCAAGTAAAGTTTCCCAAGCGTAAATAAATGATAGAAAATGTTCATAATTCTGTTTGGAAACCAGCTGAGGGAAATCGTTCTCCGTGAGGACCCAGAGCCCACATTCTCTCAGTAGATTGGCCCTTAGTGCGTTGAAGGCATAGCAATCCACAATTATGTGCTCAGCATTCTCCGGGACTCCATAGCCGAGGATTGTTTTCCTCCCATTAAAAAATCCTACGACCACTTGCGGGTTTAAACCTGTGACCTTTGGCATAGGAGGCTGTTCTGCTAGCACCCCAGCTACAAGTGATCCAATTAAATAATTGGTGTTTGTAAGGTGTTAGGGATGAAACTTTTCAGAGGATGCTGTTCTATGAGAGGGTAGGTATATATTGATGGGTTGGATTGTGTATTTAGCGCGGAGTAAGAATGTGGAACATATAGAAGGCTTTCTGGTCCGCAAATATTGGAGATTGGAATAGAAAGAAGCCAGGTAGGTATTTTCTTCGGGATTCGGGATCGAGCTACCTTTGACCTGAATACCAGTGAGAGACGTATTTCAAGTTCTTTTATGGTATATAATAATATTTCTTTGTATCATAATTGCACCTCCTTAGCCTCTCGAGGTAGTGGCTAATATTTGGAGAACAACTTTTATAATAAATATAATTTCCGGTGCATACTTCAGTCTTTAGTGAATTCAGCATTAACCGCACCTTAACAAGCTCCACCTTATCTCATTTCCCACTTAAGGTATGAAAATAATATGAAATAAGGATGAATTGTTTTTGTTTTTTTAAATGATTTGGTTGAAAAAATGATTACGAAAACGATGCAAATTTTACGCTACGGTTTATTATTTCCAAATAACTATAATGGAGGATAGCAATTAATTTTTTATTTATTTTTTTGTATTATGCCTTCCCATTTCGACTTTCGCCATAAGGGATCTGGAAGCCCAGTACCACTCATATCTGGATGGGGTTTCACCTCTCATGTTTTGTAATCGGGGGCATACTTCTAGATGCGCTGCATCCATTTCACTATTTGCATGGCAAAGGCAGCAAATTGGAGACCCTACCACTCCGATCCGATGCAAGTGTTTTGCGAGGTATTCATGGCCAGTAATCATTCGGAACTGTGCAACAGCATCTTTTCTCTTCAAATCTAATGGTATTCTTTCTTCTTCTATAAGGAGTTTGGCCCAGTGCTTGTTGATCGAACTGAGCCTTTAGGAGTCCGTTAATAGAGCGTGTTATGTCCTCTTAACTTCATCCCTAGCTCTACGATAGGAAATTCGATTGTCCAACTGTTCCGAAGCTGCACTTTCTTTTGCAAGCTTGTCGGCTACTTCATTCCCATGGATACCACAGTGGCCGGGTACCCAAGCAGCTGTTCAATTTTTAATTGGCAGTTCACAACGTCATTTTCTTGAGATGCATTTGGCTGCGTAGCTGCTATGATGGCCGCCTGTGAATCCACAAACAACACAATTCTCTGCAAAGCTAGTAATATAGCTCGAATTTCGCTATTGAAATTTGTAGACAATTTCCCTACCGGCTTCGAGATTTGAAATAGACGGGAGTACACGCCTGTTCCTCCATTGTAATTTGCATGTTCCGCTGAACCATCGGTGTAGACATGGAGCCAAGGAGGGCTGGGATAGCGCTCAGTTATGGTTTCGAGTGCCAAGGATCTTAATTCCTCATGTATAGCTTCTTCTTTTTTAATTTGTCTCATGAGATCAAGGTGATGAGCTGCTGTCTTTAGGGGAATCCTGGGTGGCAGTAGAGAAAGTGGTTCTCTTGGAGCAGGCATTAAGCCTGTTTTATCTCTAAGGCTTTCTACTTTTTCAAAAAATATGACCTGCCTCTTGAGTCTTATTGAGTATAGCTGTTAATATCCAATCAACTAATATGAAAAGCAATACATAATTGAATGGAAAATTGCATATCACCACTGCTAATTTCAAAACGCTATAACTCTGCTTTGGAATCTTGAATGGGAGAATGTTGGTATAAGGGTGAATGGTAAATGGTTGAGCAATTTACGTTTTGCCGATGACATCGTGCTCTTTGCCAAAAATAGTCGACAATTGAAGGAAATGATTATACAACTTTTAAGGTTGTGCGAACAAGTCGGTTTATATCCAAACTACAACAAAACCAAAATAATGTCAAATAGGGAGCCAAAAGAAATAAAAATAAATAAATATACCTTAGAATATGTAGACGAACATGTGTATCTAGGCCAGCTGGTGTCCTTCTCGGATAGAGCAACAAAAGAAGTACAGAGAAGAATCGCAATGAGATGGAACAAGTTTTGGTCACTGAGGCACATAATGAAAGGAGATTTAGATCTAGATCTTAAAAGGCAGACCTTTGATAGCTGTATCCTCCCAGTAGTGACATGTGGTTCTCAAACTTGGTCGTTAAATAAGGCCCACGAGAGAAAAATCCAAGTGTGGCAGAACAGTATTAAGAGGAGTATTATGAAGGTAAAGAAAAGAGACAAAATAAGATGCACTAAACTAAGGAAAGAAACAGATACAATTTTACAGTTGAGGAAAATTAAATGGAAATGGGCTGGTCACCTCTTACGTAGCAACGATGTTAGGTGGTCAAAAATAACAACCGAGTGGACGCCATATGATCTAAAAAGGAAGAGAGGCCGACCAGTGAAGATATGGTGCGATGTATTGAGGCTGACGATGGGACCCCTCTGGTGGAGAGACGCTAAAGACAGGGTTATATGGAAAAAGAAGTGGACAGAGCTCACGGACCCCACTTCTCAAAAGGGCTAGTCACCCAGAGAAGTGCTGACTACTACTCCCTCACGGGAAGGCCTGTGCAGGAAGAATTACATAGAAGAAGTGTATAATAGTGTTTGTGTGTATGTGTGTGTGCGTATACATGTAGATATGCATGCTATTTTATATTAGTAGTTATAAAAATAAAAAAATCTGGTGCGGGCAACACACGACTTTCACTTACCTCCATTTTTAAAATCAATGAAAGAATTTTCAAATACAGTTAGAGATAAAAATACGTGAAACTATTAAGGAATTAATAAAATTGAATTTATATAGAAACATGTGTTTTATTAAAAAATCGATTATATTATTATCTAAAATAATCAGTTAGTTTTATCTTCTTTTCATCACTCTCTATTAACTTCTAAAAGCTTGTGTATGAGATGATATTTTTTCTAAAATCTTTAGCTTTCCAACGGTATATCATACATGTATATTACTGCTCTTATGTTCAAAAACGAAAAATTGCATTAAACAAATGTTTTCTCCTTTAGTTGGGTATCGAATTTATTCAATTTATGTATTTACCTGTTTTTCATCAGCGTTAACATGATAATCTAGGTATTATTATTGAATGTACAAAATTAAAGGTACTTTAGGGGAAGAAAATTTAAAATATCAGCATTTAAGCCCTGTCAGACCATTTTTATCCAAATAAAACCTACATGTTATTATAGCCCATTGAATTCTAGAATTGAAGGTGCAAAATGCATGGTATAAAGTGCCTCTTCTGGTAAGCTCATTTTGATGAAAAAGGTTTTGTCACGTCTCGGACATATAGTTGTCTTAAATATGAAATTTCAGTTTCATAGGGCTTACCGTTTCCGCCCGGGAGTTACCACACACACACACACACAGACCTTTTTGCGGGACTTGGTTATTTGGACTCAGGGGACCTTTAACGTGTATTTCCGTTGAAAACTGGAATTCGAAAATTTTCAAGATCGCAATACTTCCCCTTACTATATATAGTAAGTGAAAGTAAAAAACCATTGTACATATGTAACTACTTATTTTGCATAATAAAAGCTATTTCATTTCATTTCATTGCATAACTCTGCTAGTTCTGAACCAATTTCAATGATTCTTTTTGTAGAAGTTTAATTCTCTATGAAATAGCACTAAGAGCAAATGAGTTTGGTGTTTATTTATTTCTTAATTAGAAGAAACTTATTTTCTTTTTATTCGTCATTCGGGTTCTTCACATCTTGATACGTAAGCGCTCAATTTTTGAGAGGGGAAAGGGAATTTTTTTTTTTTTTTTTTGGTCGAATACAAAGGTTCATTATTGAAAAAATAAATCAAAATTAGAATATTGTAAATATATATTCGACACACCGAATCCGCTGCCTATTTCCAACGACTTCCCGACCAAATACCGAATACAGGTCGTTACACATTGCAGCAATGAGTCGCATCTGTATGCCGATGGGAAGCGTAGAGCCTGCTGTCATAAATACGCTAGTGTTTGCAGTGCACACGTATCTGCCCAATGGTGATTGCATATCCGGTTCTGCAGTTCCAATATGCAGTATGCACTTCCGACCCGATCCTCAGCGTGGTATTCGTTAACAAAAAAAAAAAAAAAAAAAAAAAGTAAATATAGTCTGTGTATTATATAGGCCCCAGAATGAGAAAAAATCTTTTTATCTTTTATCTCATTTCCTGTAAAGTTAGTTTTTCATTTAGTTTATCGATTGCTATAAATACCAGGGACCCGCTAAGTACGCTGAATCAGCCCCACCCCTTCTTATCAGATAATAACTTCGCTCGGGCTATTTTCCATTTACGAAAGGTTTTTCGCTTAAATGAAAAACAGATCTAAGTTATGTTTACTTGGTAAGCACTATATCGGTCTCCGAGGGCTAAATCGCTGGATTTTTTTCCCTTTCATTTCTTGACTCAATTTTCACTTTTTTTCTTCTGATAAACTCTTTTAAAATATTACTTAAAGAAAAAAAAGAAAAGAGCTTTCGTTTCGATCCGGGTCTTAATAGTCATTATTGGGAAAAATTAAGTAAAAACCGTTTGAATCGTGACCCCGTTTCAAAAATATATTAAATTATCTCAGTTTATTATTGAAGCAAAAATAAGTTGTGTTTTCTAGTAAAGAATAGAATGGAAAATAATTTTTATTCTATAACGACGTCTCTCAAGTGTAAAAGCTATGTACCATTAAAATGCGTATGTTTTGCCAAAATATTGGGTTGTTTCACATGAAATGTCCGTTTTTATAGTTTCTTAAATACATAAAAGATTTTGCAGGTCTCTCTGGAACACGCGATTTTCGAGCAATATTTTTGTACGAGTTTAAACTCGGCCATTTAGTAGCTGAGGCCGCTAGAAATATTTGCAAGGCCTTTGGGGAAGGGAGTATTAATGAACGGACCATTCGCCGTTGGTTTGCTAAGTTTTCAGCTGGCAATACCGACTTGGAAAACTTGTCCCGAGAAAGACCTACTCAAACATAAAGCAGAAGGAAACCCCTACCAAACAGTTAAATCACTCTCAGCACAACTAAATGCAAGTGCACCTACCGTTTCCAGACATTTAAAGTGTATTGGGAAAGTAAAAAAGCTCGAAACATGGGTACCTCATGATCTCACTGAGCGGCAGCAAGACCCCATGTTTCGGAAATTGAAAGAACTGGGCTACGAAGTTCTTCCGCACCCACCACATTCTCCCGACTTGTCTCCAACATATTACCACCTGTTCTGGAATTTAGACAACTTCGTCAAAGAAAAACTTTTTGAAAATTATGATCAAGTGAAAAGTACGTTTTCAGATTTTGTTTCACTTCATAGTTCAAAGTTTTTCAGTTCGGGGATAAGAAAGTTGGTGTCAAATCGGAAAAAATGTGTAGAAAAAGAATGTAAATACTTCCAATAAAATTATATTGTTTTCTTATCGTATTTTTAATAAAAATCCTTTACCTTGAAAACGGACATTTCATGTGACACAACCCAATACAAAAGGATTATATTTAATTACTATTTACAATTATGGCTATAAATATACAACAAAAATTACAACATTCCTCAGAATATCAAAATAATTGAATTGACATCAGATTATAAATATGAAAAATGAACATTTTTTCTCGTTTAATGTAAAACATCCAGAGAATAAATATCACAATTGTAAAGTTTCTTCATGGGATAGTGAAAGTATTGGCGAAGTTCAAATATGAAGAAGGTCAGAGATGAAGCATGGAGGATATAAGTAGGCATATAATTCCAGAGTTGAGGAGCGGACAAGAAAGGAAGGATAAAAAGTTTTGGTTCTATAGGTAGGAATTTAAGTTCAAAATGAAGATTTTTATTTGTATATTTGAATCATGTTTACATACAAGGCATAATGCAAATATATCCAATATCATCAAATATAAATAAACATAGGATCAATATCCGTCAGCCGGCGAGGCGGCTATCACTATCACTATCACATATATATATATATATATATATATATATATATATATATATATATATATATATATATATATATATATATATATACGCAGCCATAAAGATAAACGAATAGCGATTAGTGACCATAAATTTTTCATTCCTAATGTTTTTGGCTTTTAAGTATTACTTAATATAGGTATGAGTGACTTTTGTATATATTTATATTGATTTTGTTTTTTATATATGTATATTGTATTATTATAATAAAAATTTATTGTTTTGTATATATCGTGTGAATGTTGTACTTTATCACTATTATCGTTTATTTATTTAACGTCACTTTATGCTACTTTGGCTAATTAGACGATTAAAATTATCGAACGATTAAAATTATCCTAATTTTGCCTATCCAGGTTTTATCAGAATAGGGATCTTTAACGAGTACCTGACATCGCACAGGCTCGGGACTACCTTTTAACGTCCCCTCCGAAGGACGGCTTAACTAAGGATTTTTTTTACCTATTATTACATTATTTTATTATATGTCTTCTAAGATTCCCGGCTGTACTTAAGAATAAATATAAGGTGTCTCACTGTTTTCTATTAAGGATTTTTTAAAAATTGAACAGAACGGTTTTGTTTTTTTTCCAAAGCATCGAAATCTATATTAGTAATATTAAATAAGTAATTAACATTAACAAATTTAAATCATAACAAACCTTACTAGTTAACTCAAACTTTACCCTGTACTTAACTACTGGATAGGATAAAGGTGCCATTTTTTTTTTTTTTTTTTTTTTTTCTTCTTCTTGGCATTGGAGCTCTCCATACAGCCAGTAACAGCACATTATTACTACATATTTACAGCATGAGTAGCTATTTTTAGTTTCTTCCTATATATATTTTTTAATCGAGTTAAGGAACTGTGTCACTCTTCCAATTTCTTCGGATTTTCTAGTAGTCCATATATATTTACTTTATTATAGGTATTTAAAAATTCCAGAAATTTCTTTCTCTTGGTCTCATTCGCTGGGCACTCCATAATTATATGCTGCAGAGTCTCATTTTTAAAAGATACCATTTGAAAGCATTAAAATTAATTTTTGTTTACTTGATAGTACTATATGAATATAGCTAAATCGCTAGATAAAAAAAATCAAATGTGAAACGATTGAGAAATTTAATTTTCTTTTTTTACACAAATACAAATCTAATTGTAGGTATTGAAGATTATTATCAACAAATAGATCTGTATTGTTGTGAAAAAATAAAAGTAAAATCAAACGCATATAAACAATTTTATAACTTTTTTTTTTTTGGTTTTCTAATTTTTTTTTTTCTTTTTAGTACCTCGGTCGAATTGGCAAGAAAAAGTGGACACGTGTATAACATCTTTCGAGCTGTTCCATTATTAAAAAAATCCAACGAAATCCTTGATTACATTTCCCTTGTCAGCTTTAAGCCCTACATCTAATTGCCGTTAACAAGGAACAGTAAAGAAGTCTTGAGGCAGTGGAATTTATTTTCTGTTAAATTTTATTAGGGCCCCAGATTAGGCCTGTTATTAATTAAAGAAGCCACTCCTCTTAGACAAATTTATTCGGAAGGTTTAATGTGGCCCGGATTTTCATTAAAAGTTAATTTTTCCTCAGGAACTAGCCTCGTTGCAAGGAACTGCTTGGGTGAGATTATTAACAACATAAACTCTATTTACAGTCTAGCAATATACTCTTAATCTTCTTTAATAGTTCGACTGTATATATAATTAAATGCTCAAATCATTTAAGGGTGGTAAACAACCCTGTATTAATTTCTCTAAGACCCTAATGTAAATCTTGATATTTCATAAGCTAGACCAAAGTCAGTTTATAGCTTCCACAGTGTGAATTAATGCCCTCAATATTTAATATTTTTACTTTATCTGAAAAATATACGAAATGTATAGTACAAAAAGTATTCCGATCCCGAAAATTTTCGAATTCCAGTTTTACCGGAAATGGACAAGAAATGTTAGGGACCCCTGAGTACAAAACACCAAGTCTCGCTAGAAGGTGTGTGTGGTAAGTCTAGCACAAAATTAAAAGCCGTAAGACACTGCGAGATGTCTGCGATGTTATAACAACTATTTCACAAAAATGAAAGAACCAGAATTGACACTTTATTGGAAGCATTTCAACGTGCGACGTGCAGCACAGGTGAATCACTTATCTTAAAAAATAAGTTTATTTTATTTTTCCTCAACTTTAAATTTTGTAGGAATTAACAAGCTCCCCTCAAAGGACTCCTATCGGTTAATTTCATATGATTACTCTTCTTAAAGTAATAACAAAAATACCCTACAAAAAACACATTTATGATTGTATCTCGCTTGGGGCAGTACTTCATTATGGTTTATCATTTGTAAAAATTAAGTTAGACATCAAAGTAATTTTATATGTCAATTTTTTCTGGTCTTTCCTTTAGATAAATTTCGGTAGCCAACAATGCGTTCTACTTCACCAAAAGTGTGGAAATCAATTTACGGTTTTCAAATTTTGTACATAAAAACTAGAAACAAAAGTAAAATTTTTAAACCAATTTGCATTTCGTTATGTTGGTCATATATTGAAATATTCCGTCCTTAGCATTCCACAGTTCAACAGGGGCTCCGAGTTGTAGACCATATTTCCTTAGCTCTTGAATGCAAAGAGTATTGTTCTGGTGCGTTTCTGGACATAGCGCAAGCTTTTGACCGGGTATGGCACACTGGATTACTCTTCAAGCTGAAAACCCATTTACCCCAGTCTCTATACCTCATTCTCCGATCCTATCTCTCAAACCGTTCCTTCCGAGTTCGCTGTGGTGTAGAATTTTCTAACCTTTATCCCGTTGAGGCCGGTGTTCCTCAAAGCAGCGTCTTGGGACCCGTCCTCTACATCCTTTACACTGCTGATATTCCTACACATCCTGATACCTTTCTGACAACTTTTTCAGACGACACCGCCATCCTATCATCCAGTTCCAATCCTGAAACAGCATCCTTAACCCTTCAGAGACACATTTTCCTTATCGAACACTGTTGTAATAACTGGCGTGTAAAGGTGAACGAAGCCAAATGTAAACACATAACCTTTACTCTAAGACGAAAATCCTGTCCGCCAGTTTATTTCAACTCATTACCAATTCCTCTCTCAGATACAGTCCGGTATCTTGGCTTACTGTTAGACAAAAGATTGACTTGGAACCCACATACAAGACTTAAAAGACAAGAACTCAACCGACGCTTCGGACAGTTATACCGACTACTCAACAGAAAATCTGAACTTACAGTTGACAACAAATTATTAATCTACAAGACAATACTGAAGCCTATCTGGACATACGGACTTGAGCTGTGGGGGACAGCTAAACGTACTAACATCAAACGCATTCAATCCTTTCAATCATAAGTCCTCCGTACAATATTAAATGCTCCTTATTATGTCTCCAACTATACCTTGCACCACGACCTTAATGTTCCATTTATTTCAGACCTAATTCCATCCAAATTTTCCAAATTCCACCAGAACCTCATTCATCATCCTAATCCTCTAGCTCAATCCCTATCCAGCTCCACTCATCCATACAACCCACCTAGAAGGTTGAAACGGCAGTGGCCCCGCGACCTTTTGTAAATATATTGGAGTTCTAGCACTGGCTAGATTCTCCACTCAATGTGATGTATGTATGAGTGTGTGTATGTGTATATAGGTATAAGAGAATTCTTGACTTTATTGTATTGATTCATTATTGTGTATATATTTTATTGTAATTTTATGCCGTGTAAATATTGTATGAATATAGTACGTATGATATCTTTCAGCATTACTATTGTTGTCCAAATTGGGACAGATTGTAATTTTACTCAATAAAAAAATATGAGGCATATACACGTTAAAAAATGTTTTCGACATTTTTGAAATTTCTTAAAAATTTATCAAGTGGTTATATGAAACCCAAATTTACTTAAAGTTATTTCATAACGCTTCTAAACAAAGTTGCATGAAAGAAATTTAGATATATATAAGAATAAATAGAGAGACATTTCTCTGAAAATGGGCGATAGGGTTTTAATGGCAATTTTTCGAAATTTCTACCTCTAAAATACCTGTAATTTAGTTTATTTGAATTCATTGACGATTAACATTAATTATACGTTTCCTTACACTCTCATCTGTAACGTTAAACTTACTGTTGGATACAGCGCATAATCAATATATTGTGCACAGGTACAACTAAAAAGTTTTTAATAATTTAAATGTTTCTTTATTTATTCAACGCCACTGTTCGGGCCCGAATGTATATATATTTTATTACTAATACATACATATGTATTATATGTTCTATTTTGTATAAAGTGGTTTTTTGTTACTTCGTTTAAATAATTTTTGTTTTATATTCTATTTCAATAACGCTATTCTTTAAAATTAAGTACACTATATTTTTATAATGTATACACTTTATTCCTTTTTATTATAAATTATAATTTTAAAATATCTCATAGTTTAACTTTTAAATATTGTATTTGGAAGAAAGGAAGCCGGCGGTATGTTTACATCCAAATAGAATTAGTTTGTTTACGCCTTAAACAATACGCCGGCTTATCTTTCCCTTCAGTTGTTTTTGGACGTTCACTCATGCAGCAGTATCTACTACGGTCTCCCTTCTTCATATTCCTTAGGGAATAGTTGTTATTAGACGCTCTATGCGAGTACACCCAGGAGTACCTCCGGTCTCCATTATAATATTCCTTCGTGAACATTTTTGTTTTTTGCTTCGCTCTATACGAGTATTTGGCGCACAAGCAGCCGGCGGTCTGTACGCGTACAGTAACCATCACGTCTTGATACTTGAACTGTTAAGTGCCCTTTTCTTTTTGTTTATATAATTGTGTTAGTTGTAAGTTTTTTTTTTTGTTTTTATTAGTTTTAACAGTTGTATAAATTTTATTTTGTAACTTTTTTTTTAATTTATTTTATTTTTTTATTTTATTTTTCTAAATAAATTAAATATTTTGTTACTAATGTTCCTTCCTTTGACCGAGTCTGGCACCCAGGGTTGCTTTACAAGCTCCACAAATTCCTCCCCCCAACATACTTTCTTATCATCCAGTCCTACCTCACTGGCAGATCCTTCAAAGTCAATCATAATAATTCCTATTCATCCATTTTTAGTCAGTTTGCTGGGGTTACTCAAGGCAGTATCCTAGGACTCATTCCTTACTCAGTTTATAAACGCCTTACTTGGAACCCTCACACAAGACTGAAACGACAAGAAACTGCACGACGTTATCGACTTCTTCAACATTTACTAGACAAAGATTTTAATCTTCCACTTAACTACAAAAGACTCATCTACATGACTATCATAAGGCCGATATGGACTTACGGAGTTGAGCTTTGGGGCTCTACTAAGCCATCGAATTCTTCCCGTATCCAATCCCTACCATCCAAATTCCTTCGTCAAATCCTCAATGCTCCTTACTTTGTCACGAACAAACTTATCCATAAAGACCTCAACGTTCCGTATGTTGAATATATATATATATATATACCTTGAAGTACAGTTGTCAATTTCAATAAATTATGTTAAAAAAAAAAAAAAAATGTTCTTTAGCTTAGTTTTTATTCATTTTGTTTACGTTTTATTTACTGTTTGTTTAATTTATTTATTTTATTTTATTTTATATCTCATATTCAACTTGAAGTCACACAATTCTATTCGGCAGAATTTTTTTTTAATTAAGTCTTTCCAATCGAAGTCTCTAGCATTGAGAAAGATTGGTGGACGAAACAGTCCATATGATGTAGCTAATCGGACGATGCTTCTGTGTGAGTACTAAAATTTTTCTGTCTAGGTTTAATTAGGATAGGGATCTGTGGTGTAGTGGCTAGTATCTTAACTCATGTGTGGGCGTTCAAACCCGGAATATTTAAACCCTGGCTCAGTGATTTTTGAAAATGAGGACAACTCCTTGGTCATGCCGTACTTCGGAAAAAACGTAAAATAGTAGTGCCAATCCTGTGCGATATCAGGTACACATGAATGATCCCAATCGTAATTTAACTTGTAGGACTTTCGAAGTAGCATCGTTTAAACAGCAACATAGAGAGATGTTGAATAAATAAACAATCAATGACCAATGATTTTTTATTCTTTAACAATCTACTGGATTTGAAGTTGCGACTTTGTGCAAGCTGTTATGCAAGCCACAATACACATAGCCCTATTTGTTAATAGTAAACTATTCTGTAATAATATATGATTTACGAAGTACAGTAAACAAGAGTTTTTAATTACAAAAGTTTTATATTATGGCGTAGTTATTTATATTAGGATAGTAAAAGTATTACAGCTAAGCTTGTTGGAATCAGAGTTGTGAATGGAAAGGTCGCAGGGGATCGAGGAAATGGGAAAAGTTTGTAAATTCTGGGTTTGTCCCAAACGGAAGGAAGGAAGGAGTCTTCTGGATTTATCTCCGGTCAGCTCTAATCCTGCGGTCGCCGGGCCTCTCTCTCCTCTTCACCATCCTCTTCCCACCAGGACATCGGATGGTGTGGGAACAAGAGGAGGATATATCACCAGCATGCTCATTATGTTGAGTATGTCGCTACATTTCGAAGGGTGCTTATAATAATTGAATAAATATATAATAACTAGTTACTCTAAAACCTATAAAAGTCTTGGAATCAGTATAAATATGTGAATAAAAATATTATCTATATTTATAAAAGAAAGTGCCATTTCACTCGATTTTCTGGTCGCATCGCAGTTTCTCATAAACTACTATGGTTGTGAGGTTGAAATTTCTCCAGGAGGTTCCTCTTTCCATCTAGATGTGCAATAATGCTGGGTTTGGGAAAACTCGTCCTAAAAGTGATTTAAAAAAATATTTATTTAAAACGTAAAACAAAATTGTTTTTAGAATAACTCAAAAAACTATAAGTACTCATTTGAATGGCAATCAAATTTCTAACTACCTAGAAGCAAAACCGATCTGATTAGTAATAGCAAAGATACTAAAATTCTTATAACAAATATATTTAGGTAAAAATCGTTTCATAGCCATGTTCGTGCGTAGGTTTCTATCAAATTTATATGTTTTATTGTTGCCGGTTTCTTAAAATAATCAATAGGTCGAAAAAGATTGTTTTGAAAAAAATAATAGAACTTAGTTCTGAATCCTACAAAAACATGCGAGCTTATTCAGATGGAATGGAAGAGTAGACTCCCGTGTGGAAAAAATAGACATTTATGTAACATACGTGTAGAAATTACGATGGCATATGGTGCCTAACTAATTTCGTCATATTGCCAAAGCAAATAATAGACCATAGATGTGACAACAAATTTCATATGACTTTCAATGCGATTGTCAACGGTTAGGATGAAAAATAAAATTTAGAGACTTTTTTTTTGTTATCCATGGTCTTCATTTAACGGCAAAAATCTTAAAATTTGATTTTTATTCCTAACAATTGATAATCGAACTATGAGTCATATAAACTTTTACTTTCACTTACTATATATAGTAAGGGAAAGTATTGCGATCGTGAACATTTTTGAATTCCAGTTTTCAACGGAAATACACATTTTAGGGTTCCCTGAGTCCAAATAACCAACTCCCGCAAAAAGGTCTGTGTGTGTGGTAACTCCCGGTTGGAAACGGTAAGTCCTATGAAACTGAAATTTCATATTTCAGACAAATATACGCCCGAGACGTTACATTAACCATTTTCATCAAAATGAGCTTACCAGAAGAGCCACTTTATACTATGCATTTTGCACCTTTCTTCGATTTTCTCAAAAACGGTTCCGACGATTTTGATTAAACTCGCTATATCGATGTAAAATTCAATAGGCTTAAACATCATGTAGGTTTCATTCTGATTAAAATGATCTGACAGGACTTAAATGCCGATATTTTGAAATTTCTTCCTCTAATGTACCTTTAATTTTGTAGATTCTACAAAAATAACCAAATTATCGTGTTAGCATTGATAGATAACAGCTATATATGTATGTTGTGCGAATTTGAAAAACAAATAAAGAAGAAAACTGAAAAAGTATTTTTTAATGCAATATTTTGTTTTTGATCATAAGAACAGTAATATACCGTTTGAAAGCTAAAGATTTTAAGAAAAATATTATCTTATACACAAACTTTTAAAAGTAATTAAAGAGTGATGAAAAGCCGATAAAACTATCTGATTATTTTAGATAATAATATAATAGAATTTTTAATAAAACACATGTTTCTATAGAAATTGCATTTAATTAATTCTTTAATTGTTTCAATCACTTTTATCTTCTACTGTCCTTGAAAATACTTCAATTGATTTTAAAAACGGAGGTGAAGTTCCGAAAAAATGGCCGCTAGCTCAGTTCTATTTACGTATCGCTCTGTGTTAGTTACCTTTTTATCTGTGTGATACTGCATGAATATCCATCAAACTTTGTAAATCGTGAGTCGTAGCACTATAACATACTTTGATGAACACAAATTGAGAGGTGAGTGCTGTTTAGTTAAATAGGCACCTATAAACTGGTGGCCGTCCCAGGCTGGAGATAACGGCTAGGCTAATCCTCTTCTCTTTATTTACAAGGTCTCGGTCGGAAGTGTTGTCATTTCTGACTTCGTAACCAAGACATTCTTTTTAAAACTTTTAGTTCTCTTCCTCTAAGACTTTTTATTTTTTCTCTAAGACTATTTTTTTTTTTTTTTTTCTCTAAGACTTTTTTTTTCTCTCTAAGACTTTATTTTTATTAAATTAGAAATGGTTGTTTATTGTATGTTGTCTATGTATATATTGTAAATATTTAGTTTTAAGATCTTTTAGGTTAATTTTCTATTAATTAGTTTATATAAGTCTCTATAAGTGTATTTTTTTTTTTAATTTATTTTATTTTTAGTTTTTTTTTTTTTAGTGTAGGTCACTATATAATTCAAATAGATCTCTTTATATGTTTATTTTATTTTTCATTTTTTTTTTTCTTATTCTATTGAGTTATGGATCTCGATAGAACATTGTCATGCGATGAATCAGGGGAAGAGACGCCTTTCTCTGAAATAAGCGAATCAGACTCGAAGTATTTAACGCGACGCCAAAAACGCCACAGGAACAATACTGGGTCCGGAGGAAATTCTCCTAACAAAAAAAAAAATAAATCGGCCAAGTCCAAACAACAGCCAAAAACAATACAATCGCCACCAAAAACTCGCAGCACCACTGCAGCCAACCAACATGAACCAACAGCGCCATCTACTTCGGCCGCTCCGTCTCCTACTAATGTACCTCCTTCATCTATCGTTAGCCATGCCGCTACAGTCAACACTGCAAATACAGTTCCGGGACCTCAAGGATTTTCCGATCCCGAGCCACCTCCAATATTTGTAACAAATATTAGTAATTTTTTGTCGTTCGGTAAAGAAATCGCCAATCTAATCGGACAACCAAACTTCCAATGTTTCTCCCGATCAAACGACATAAAAATAAACACATACACGAAAGAAAATTACAAGAAACTCGTGAGTTATTTGAGTTCAAAAAACTACGACTTTCATTGTTATCAACTCAAACAAGAAAAATCATATCGCGTGGTTTTACGCGGACTCCATTCATCCACCCCAACTGAAGCCATTAAAGAAGGCCTGGAAGAAATTGGACACCACGTAAGGAACATTTCTTCAGTGACACACCATACACAAAAATACCCCTTGCCACTATTCTTCGTAGACCTCGAACCAGCCAGAAACAATCCAGAAATATTTCAGGTGAGAAGACTGGTCTACTCATCTGTACGATTCGAAGAGCCTAGGGTAAAGACGACAATTGTTCAGTGTACCAAATGCCAAACCTTAGGACACACGAAGTCCTACTGTTATCACCCACCTAGGTGTGTCAAGTGTGCCGGCCCACATGCCTCTGAAACGTGCCAAAAAGCTCGAGATGAGCCAGCTCAGTGTGCTCTTTGCGGTGAAGGTCACCCAGCCAGCTACCGGGGTTGTACAGTCTACAAAACCCATCTTCGACAAAGATCTCACTACATTAATGTGAAAAGAGATGACCAAGAGACACGCACCCAGGGACCAGAGTTGAACAATTTGTCTGCCTTCCCTCAACTTCAGAAGCCTGTAACTACCTTCGCTCAACAGCAGCCTACCACATCTACAGTCAGGGATTCTACTGCTGAAACCAGAAAAACTTTCCCCGACGTCACCACCATAAAGAAGAAACAGACTACTATTCAGGCGCCTCTAAACTCCCAAATCAGGCCTCCAGCCTCCCACCCTAAACCACAAGCTTCCCGTCAACCGATCCTTCCCCATAATCTGCCCTTACGTGTCAAACTACCCCCAGAGCACCCTAACAAAATTCCAGAACTACCTTCTCTTTCTCCTAGTCAACCAAAGCCTCAACCTCCAGTGACCCAGAGGACTGAACACCCTCGTACCCCACGGCGGGCTCAGCACTCAGCCAACACTCCTGATCAAATAAGTTATCCTTCCCACGACGCTTATCCACATCCGTTTTCCAACCCAGATCTATCCAACATTTACTCCATTCTAAATTCCTTTCTCTCAGATCTTAGAGATACCATCCAACCGCTTATCAATCTTCTAACTAGAGTCCTTTCCCAAATCCCATTCAATCTCCCACTATGAGCGTAAAGCCCCTAACTATCCTCTTGTGGAATGCTAATGGCCTGCATAACCATCGTGACGAACTGGACGTATTTCTACACGACAAACACATAGATATAGCACTATTGACAGAAACACACTTCACACGACGATCACATTTTTACATACGTGACTACATCACTTATAGATCAGACCACCCAGACAATACTTCCCATGCCGGGTCATGTATCCTCATTCATAAATCCTTACCTCATTCCTTTATTCCTTCTACTCCATCTGACGCCATACAATCAACCTCAGTATCCATTTCAACTCGTCCTTTCCATCTTACAATTTCAGCTGTATACTGCCCTCCTGGTAACTCCCTCTCCTATAGTCAACTTGAAACCCTGTTCAGATCCCTAGGACCGCGCTTTATTGCTGGAGGAGACTACAATGCGAAACATCAGCGATGGGGTTGCCGAACATCCAACTCCCGTGGCAATCTCCTTTCTCGAGTCTCCACCACCCATTGTTATACAATCCTTTCGCCAATGAACCCGACATACTGGCCTACATCCCTCAAAAAACGTCCTGATATCCTAGACATATTTGTTTCCTCTCAGATATCTTCTTCCCAATCCACAATCAAATCCCTAAATGACCTGTCATCCGATCATAGTCCGGTTCTGCTTTCCTTGCATTCAAGCCTTGTTCCTAAGCCCACCATTCCCACTCTGATTACAGGACGAGTAGACTGGGACGGATTCAGATATGACTTGGAAAACAAACTTGACTTAAAAATACCACTAAAGACTAAACATGATATTGATAAAGCTGTTGAAAAACTTACTGACTCAATCAGCAGTAGTATACTTGACAACACTACAACCATTAACACTACTAACTCACAGGAGACTATCCTGCCACAGCACATTCGAATCTTATTAAGGGAAAAACGCAGAGCAAGATCGAAGTGGCATAGGACTAGATACCCTTCAGACAAAACTTATTATAACAAACTTACTAACAGACTAAAATCAGAAATCAGAAAAGTTAAAATTCAAAACTTACTCAACTTTACTGAAAAACTAACTATTACAGACAGATCGTTATGGATGACCACAAAAAAGTTACTGAAGTACAAAGAATGTAATCATCCACTCCTAACTGAATCCCATATCTGGACAAGATCTGATGAAGAAAAGGCCCAGATATTCGGTCAGCACCTTTTTAAAACCTTTAATCCACATCCAGATATTCATAATCCCGGTCACATTAAGTTTATAGAAGCAGAAGTAGATATCCCACTCCAAATGGTTCTTCCTCCTAAAGCGTTCCATCCTACTGAAATATCTAACATCATCCAGAGTTTACCATCCCGCAAAGCTCCTGGACATGATCTTATAACTTCCCATATTTTAAAACTCCTTCCTCGAAAAGCTATCCTATATCTTACTTACATATATAATTCCGTACTCCGTTCCACATACTTTCCTGCTTCCTGGAAATTATCCATTGTCAAAATGATACCCAAACCTAAGAAACCGCCTGAAAATCCATCTTCTTACCGTCCCATCTCACTTTTACCAATCATGGGTAAAATCTTGGAAAAACTTATACTGAAACGCCTATATCCCATCCTAGATACTAATTCCATAATTCCTGATCACCAGTTTGGATTCAGAACGTCCCACTCCACTATCCAGCAATGTCATCGTGTGGTGGACGTTGTCTCGTCTGCATTAGAGCGCGGGTTGTACTGCACGGGAGCATTCCTCGACGTAGAGCAAGCCTTTGACCGAGTCTGGCACCCGGGATTGCTTTACAAACTCCGCAATTTCCTTCCCCCTACATATTTCCTTATCATCAAGTCCTACCTCACTGACAGATCCTTCAAAGTAAATCATAATAATTCCTATTCATCCATTTTTAATCAGTTTGCTGGTGTTCCTCAAGGCAGTATCCTGGGACCTATTCTTTTCACAGTTTATACAGCTGATATCCCATCCCATCCTAACACTTTCCTTTCTACCTACGCTGATGACACTTGTGTGTTATCAGTCAATACTGATCCAACTATTGCCTCTCAAACTCTCCAATCCCACATCAGAGACCTTGAAGTGTGGTGTCAGAACTGGAGAATTAAAATAAATGCCAACAAATCCAACCAAATTACCTTTACCCTTCGTCGTAAACCTATGACATCCTGCCCTACTGTCTCCTTCAATAATACTCCTCTTGTCCCGGTTGAACAGATCCGATATCTAGGACTGCACCTTGACAAACGTCTCACTTGGAACCCTCATACAAGACTTAAACGACAAGAAACTGCTCGACGTTTTCGACTACTTCAACACTTACTAGACAAACGTTCTAATCTTCCACTTAACTACAAAAGACTCATCTACATGACTATCATAAGGCCGATATGGACTTACGGAGTAGAGCTTTGGGGCTCTACTAAACCATCGAATTCTTCCCGTATCCAATCCCTACAATCCAAAATCCTTCGTAAAATCCTCAATGCTCCTTACTTTGTCACGAATACACTAATCCATAAAGATCTTAATGTTCCGTATGTTGCTGATTTGGCCCGATCTAGATACCATTCCTTTCATGGCAAACTCCATTCCCACCCTAATCCTCTAGTTTCAAACCTTTCTTCCTCTTCGATTCCTGACAATCCTCCGAGGCGTCTGAAAAGGAGATGGCCCCGAGACCTTCTAGTTTAAATAATTTTTAGAGTGCTTCCATTGGGAAGCTTCTCTACATGTGTTTCATGCCTTTATATATTTCATCTAATTTACTAGTTGTATTCCTGTATACAGTTGTAAATTCCAATAAATAATAAAAAAAAAAAAAAAAAAAAAAAAAAAACGGAGGTAAGTGAAAGTCGTGTGTTGCCCGCACCAGATTTTTTTGTTTCTCTTGTCTCGTATCGGCTCTTGTAATATGAGTAGACATTTACTAAATACAAATTTTGATTTGGGTTCTTTCTTTTTTTTTTTTTTATTCTTGCATTTTCTCATTTTTGATTGGTCCATGAAGGTAGGTTTGTTCTGCTAATTTTAACTATTTTCAGGATCAAATACCATTATTCTATTAAAACGCGAGTTTCTGAAAATTTTAAACCAAATATATGTGGCCGCAGATAGAAATACTACGAAAAAACGTAATTTGGTTGAGAACCTACAAGTACAGCAACCTACAATAATAGCGACGGTACTAAATACTAAAAACTACTTCTTTAATACTACTACTACTAATAATAATATGCTTACCGAACCCGAGGGTTCGATGCCGATACCACCAAACTTCGCCTGCACATACCCAGTGGCCTCATCTCTCTTCGGACCAAATATTTTACGCAGTACCTTAAGCCGAGTTTCATCCTTCAAAGTAAGTGACCACGTTTCACATCCGTAAAGAACTGTCGGAAGAATAATAGTTTTATAAATTCTAACCTTTAAGCTTTTAGACAGAAGCCGCGAGCTTAGTAATTTAGCAACTGATTAATAACACGCATTTCCCACCTTTAACCAGGACTTTATTTCTTTCTGGATTTCATTTTTTCTTGTTATCATTGAACCTAAATATTTGAATTTCTCTACGTGTTCAAAAGTATGCCCTGAAATATTAATTTCATCAAGATCGCCACCATTTCTGGTACTAACCATATATTTCGTCTTATTGGTATTTAATTCGAGTCCTATTTCTCTACCGCTTTTTATTAACACGCTTGTATTTAGTTGTATGGTTTCCGTGTCTTCACCTAGCAGTACCAAATCATGGGCATACCCCAAAACCGGAATCTTGTCACAAATATTTAACCCTTTCTCGGTACACATCACCTTTTCTATGACATATTCTAAAGTATATATCGATGTAATGAAACTACTACTAAATAATACTAATAACTAAATTAAATAACTAATTAAATACTAATAACTACTTGTTGTGTGGTGTTATTCAATTGTTGAAGAACATTCATTTATGCCAACTCATCTAACACATTCGGGTTATTTTTCGCACTTTTTTAAATCACTCACATTTTCCTGTTTTACTTTGTGTTGCTAATGATTGTGTGTGCAGTTCCGATTAGGTCATAATGTTTATTGTCCCTATTTTTCTATTTTAATTTTATTTATTTATTTTTTTTTTTCATATGTAAGTTAATCGTCTCCTGAAGATGTTTTGGGCAATAATAACCACTCACAGCTTTTTGCCATTAAAACCAAAACAACTACTTGTTTAAAATAACTGAAAAACTGACTATTAGCGTTCATTTTATCAAAATAATAACGTTGATTCAAGACGTGCTTAATGGACCAATAAAAATTCACAAAATGAAGAAAACAATAAATTAATGGTGATGTATTACGAAATTGTGTGCTTTTGCCGTATAATAGTAATTTAGTACCTTTTGGGAGGAAATAAAAGGAAAGGTTATCTGTTAACATAGGACATGGTACGGTTGGGAAGTAAATGTTTTTAGTACTTTTTGAAACATTCTGCAATTTTCAAATACTTTTTTTTTTTTTTATTATTTATTTATTGAAATTTACAACTGTAATTTATATTACATAAAGTAAATATGCTAAAAGAAAAATTACATGAGACACAGACTTGTAGAGGAGCAACCAAATAGAAGCACTCCAGTAACTATTATAAACAAGAAGGTCTCGAGGCCATGTTCTTTTCAGACGCCTCGGAGGATTATCAGGAATCGAAGGGGGGGGGGGAGCAAGGGTTGAAACTAGTGGGTTGGGGTGGGAAAGGAGTTTGTCATAGAAGGATTGATATCTAGTTTGGGCCAATTCAGTAACATATCGAACATTTAGGTCTTTATGTATGATTTTATTTGTGACAAAGTAAGGAGCGTTGAGGATTTTACGAAGGATTTTGGATTGTAAGGATTAGATACGGGAAGAATTCGATGGTATAGTCGAGCCCCAAATCTCAACTCCGTAAGTCCATATAAGCCTGATGATAATCATGTAGAGGAGTCTTTTGTAGTTAAGTGGGAGGTTAGAGCGTTTGTCAAGTAAGTGTTGAAGTAATCGAAATCGGCGAGCAGTTTCTTGTCGTTTCAGTGTTGTGTGCGGATTCCATGTGATACGTTTGTCAAGCAGGAGACCTAGGTAGCGGATCTGTTCAGCCGGGACAAGCGGAATATTATCAAAGATTACAGTAGGACAGGATGTCATTGGCTTACGACGGAGGGTTAAGGTAATTTGGTGGGATTTGTCTGAATTTATTTTCATTCTCCAATTCTGACACCACATCTGGAGGTCTCTTATGTGGGATTGTAGGTTTTGAGAGGCAATAGTTGGATCGTTATTGACTGATAACACACAAGTGTCATCAGCATACGTGGAAAGGAAAGTGTTAGGATTGTCAGCTGTATAGACGGTGAAGAGAATGGGTCCGAAGATACTGCCTTGTGGGACGCCAGCGGACTGAACAAAAAGGGATGAATAGGAACTATTGTGATTTATTTTGAAAGATCTGTCAGTCAGATAGGACTGGATGATGAGGAAGTATGTTGGAGGGAAAATACGTTTTTAAAGTATTTTTATGTTTTTAGATGAAATGTGATGACCGATTTAGATAAACCTAAATCATTAGAATACAAATACTTATATCAAAATATTAATTTCGAAAAAAAATGTCCTTCCGTACCTTTTAGAAATCCATATCTCAATTGGAATATTATTTAATCTTAAACAAATGTCCATCGAACCTCAAATCTGATGCAATAAACTTTTGTTCTACTCTACCTTTACTTAAAAGTTCTTAAATTTATTTTAATTAATATATACTTCACTTGTATATTACATGCAGTATACGCTACATATTTATAAGTTTTGAAGAATACATGAAAATCTTTCATAACAAAATGATTTAACTGATATTTTAAAATTTGCGGACTGTAAATATTCATTTATTTATTCATAGGGTTTATTGGTATAACAATTGTATTTCCTATCTGCTTATGCAATAAGCAAATATGCTAACAAAAGATGTAACAAACTGCATAAGATAGATAAAAAAAAAACTAATAACTTTCAATATTTCAGGTCTCTTGGCCAGCCCCTCGATAGTCTTCTGGGCGGATTATATGGGTTTGTGACAGTTGATAGGTTTTGAGTCAGCGGGTTTGAATTTAGGATCAGTCTGTCATGAAATTTATTTTAGCGATCAGTGGCAGTTGCAATGACGAATGGAATGTCTAGGTCAGTATGTAGTGTCTCGTTAGATATGTAAAAAGGGGCATTTACAATTTTCCTATGTAATTTTGATTGAAATTATTGAATAATGTTGATGTTTGGCTTTTTTGCTGTTCTCCATAGCTCAATACCATAAGTCCAAATGGGCTTTATCAGTGCTTTATAAATAGTTAATTGGTATGTCAATGATAATTTTGAACGTTTGTAAAGTAATCTTGAAATAAGTCCATATAGTTGATTTAGTTCTTTTCTTTTTCGTTTAAGGTGGTGTGCCCATGTTAGTCGTTTGTGAAGGTAAAGTCCTAAATAACGTACTGTGTCTGACTCTGGTATTGAATATTATCGTAAAAGACCTGGGGGCAGGAGTTATGTTTTAAAGAAAATGTGACGAACAGACTCTTTGATTGATTCATTTTGATTTTTCATGTTTTTGCCCAGCAAGCTATGTCGTCCAGATGTTCTTGGAGTGCCTTAGAAGCCTTAGAGGCATCTTTGTTGGATATAAATCTAATAAATGTAAATATAAATCACACTTTTAATATAATACTTTAATTAGCTTCTTAATGCACAACACTTCTTGGTATTCGTTCCACTACTGAGTCAGGTTGTGGGATTCATCTTCGAAATTATTTTTGATTTATGTTTTCGGGCCGTAGCAAATGCTGAATTAATACTCGCCGTAAATCTCTTTGAAGTATTAAAATGAAAACATGGAATAACCCCGCGGCTAGAGAACTTACTATAAATTAGCTAGAGAAATTTCGGAGTATTTCCGGCGTTATCGAGAACACTTAAAAGAAACATACTAATCGATTGAGCATTTCCGATAGCCGTCAAATGGATTTGGATGTGGACAGTTAATTAGTTGATTTTATTGCAGTTCCGTGACGCTATCTGCTGAGGTTCTGGGAAGTCCTTTCCACCTCTCGGGGTGCCGAGCTTCTAGCTGCCCTTGGGAAATGGGGTCATAAAGTAATGGAGTTTTACAACCTCCGCCAAAAGTCAGACCTATTAAAATAAGGTCGATTTTTTACGATATAAATTAAAGGGAGAAAAAAAAATCGTTTTCGCATTTAAGAATATGTTAACTTAGGTATGCGGTGTTATTTCCGATCTTTGTTTTGGTCAGTGATAACTTTAGATGAGTCATTATGAGTCATAAGGAAATCTATATGTGTGGCTACTTTGCATAGCCACAAAATACCGTTAAATTCTACTTAGTCACATATAGAATATCATTTACTTCTTACTTTCACTTACTATATATAGTAAGGAAAAGTACTGAGATCGTGAAAGTTTTCCAATTCCAGGTGTCAACGGAAATACACATTTTAGGGTCCCCTGAGTCCAAATAACCAAGTCCCGCAAAAAGGTCTGTGTGTGTGTGTGTGTGGTAACTCCCGGGCGGAAAGGTAAGTCCTATGAAACTGAAATTTCATATTTAAGACAAATATACGCCCGAGACGTCACAAAACGTTTTTCATCAAAATGAGCTTACCAGGGGAGCCACTTTATACTATGCATTTTACACATTTTTTTTATTTTCTCGAAAACGGTTCCGACGATTTTGATTAACCTCGGTATATCAATGTAAAATTTAATGGGCTTTAATATCATTTAGGTTTCATTCAGATTAAAATGGTTTGACAGGGCTTAAATGCCGATATTTTCTTTCTCTAAAGTACCTTTAATTTTGTTGATTCTATAAAAATAACTATATTATCCCGTAACCATTTATAATTAATAGCTAAATATGCAAGTTGAGCGAATTTGATAAACAACTGAAGGAGAAAACTGAAAAAATATTTTTTCAAAGCAATTTTTTGTTTTTGAACATAAGAACAGTAATATAGACGTATAATATACCGTTGGAAAGAGTAAGATTTTAGAAAAAAATATTATGTTATACACAAGCTTGTAAAAGTTAATAGAGAGTGATATAAAGCCGATAAAACTAAGTAATTGTTTTAGATAGTAATATGATAGAATTTTTAATAAAACAAATGTTTATATAGAAATTCAATTTAATTAATTCTTTAATAGTTTCACGTATTGTTTTCTCTAAACTGTATTTGAAAATTCTTTTATTGATTTAAAAAATGGAGGTAAGTGAAAGTCGTGTGTTGCCCGCACCAGATTTTTTTTTACAAAAAACATGGTGTATATTATGTTTTGACATTATTTATAATAATTTACATCATCTTTTAAGTTGTTCGCTGCCAGTAGAATACAGTGAGAATATTCTCAGCAAATTAGTATTAGATGTTTTCTATTAATATATTGAAAGATTCCAATGACAGTCTCTAAAATAGCAGTTATTAGTCTTGCCGTATTTTCGATAGTCGGCACGTTCTCAGTATTTTACATCTATTTACGATTTTCTCAAAAACGGCTCTATCTGTTTTGATTAAACTCGATGTGAAATTGGACGGGCTTTAATACCATGTAGGTTTTATTCTGATTGAAACCATCCTACAGGGCTTAAATGCAGACATTTCAAAATTTCTCCCTCAAAAGTACACGTAACTTAAATTGTTCACGCCATATGTTACGGCCTGATAAGGTTTTTATAGTTTTTCAATCGAAAAATGATAAGTTCATAATTTTTATGATATTTATAATAAGATCATTTTTTTTGTTTAAATCATTATTATTTAATTTCTTTTTAAAATAGTTATTTTAAATATAATTAAAAGTTTTTAAACGAGAGCAGTAGAAGAGAAAGACAGAAGACGATCGTACTTCAATTGTTTTTTGACTGCCTCGTGGCCAGTCGAGTCTTAAGCTAGCGTCTGAGCGGTGAAGATGTGCCGTATATAGACCCAAGATTCCTCTCAACGTTTGAACGTTTGGAAACGAATTTCTTCATCTTCTCATCGTTCCCCTTGGAACTTGAAAGAGCCGCCTTGCGGTCATTTTCTTCAATACTCAAGACGACTTCGTTCAAGCCGCCCTGCGGTCGTTTTCTTCAACGCTCAACTGGACATCTTTTCGTGGATATAACCTATCTTTATGCATTAATGGAACATTTAATTTCTTAATTCTTGTTCAAGAAACTGTTTAATTTGATAACTATTTTTTTTTCCTTCTTTTAGCATTAATTAAGTTAAGTTTGTTTCTTCTATTTTTACAATATTTTAATTAGGTTTATTTTGTTTCCTACATTTTCTTACAGCCGTTTAATTATAATTAGGTTAATTTTTCTTATATAAATTTATTAGGTTAATTTGTTTCTTATCATCCTTATATGTATTTCAGTGTATTAAATGTATTGTGATTCGTCGTTTGCTTTCATTATTTTTATTTGTTTTAAATCTATACAGTCCACTTATTTATTTCAATAGAACCACCCTCCATTTTGAGTTGTCACTTGGAAGTATTGTTCATTCAGGAATAGCCCAGCGTATACATAAATCTTGTATTTTTTTTTTTTAATTGATCATATCATCTGATCAGCATTGCTAAAAAAAGAAGGTTAAAATATAAGTTTGACGAATAATATAGCCAACTTAAGGAGAAAACTGCAAAAATGTTTTTAATAAATAGTGTCGTAGATTGTAATAATAAATAAAAATCCATTTTAAATAATTTGTTAAAAATTTATTTTAGTTTTTAAATTTATTAACAATTTCTTGGATTGATATAAATAGTAGAGGTATGGGAAAGATGTGTGTTGCACGCACCAGATTTTTTTTTTTTTTTCAACTATCCTGAGGATGTCTTGGAGGAACGTCGTCTTTATTAGCTCTTTTACAGTTTTTCAGAGACTACTAGCCTTTATACTAGACCTACTATATTCTGCTCTCCGAAATTAATCTTAGCATGTATTTAAACATCTTCATCAAAGGGAAGACTTTAAAGGAAGAACCCAATATCCTCCTATCTTATCCCTCAATTTAAGATGTAATACCTGAGACTTAGAAGACTAAGCAGCGAGACCCCACAAAAGCGGGCACAATGGAGCTATTTCGGCGGCTCTAAGCGGTCATCTTGTCCAGATTTATTGCCTTTCTAATTTATTGATATTAATCATCTATAATATGCGCTGAACCTTAGCGGAGTAAAATTAGGTCCAGTATCCTCAGAGACAATAGTGGTACTGGTAGATCTTATTACTTGCTTTGATGTTCTGATTTTTTTTTTTTTTTTAATTTAATATAAATTTGGTTTATTATTTTCAATAATGAAACAATGTAATCGACTATAATAAAAAAAATACCCTCCCTAAAAATATGATGGCTTACGCTTCCAGATGCGTAGAACCCGAATTAAAAAAAAAAAAAAATGTCCACAGTCTGATGTCTGCTGCATTTCTCCCAAACTACTGATCCATTTTTTTTTTTAATTCGTCAAAAATACCAGGGCATGCAACGATGAACCCAACACCTGTCTGCCAATGATTAAATATAATAATGAATAGGCGTTATAAAACAAAAATATTTTCTTCCTAACTGCACGATTCATTTCGATGAACTAAAACTCACAAAGCGATAACATCTAAATTAGTCAGTCAGAGATTTTTTAAACATACACTTACTCAAAAATTTTAACAAGCTTACCGAACCCGAAAATTCAATGCCGATACCACCAAACTCCGCCTACAAAGACTCGTCCAATGTTCACCGTTTAAGCCCAAGCCCCCGAGATCAGCCTTAACGCAATCCTCCCATCGACGTTTCGGCCTACCTCTCGGACGCGTACCAATTCGTTACCAATTTGGTTCAGCGTATACCAATTTTCTCGGAATCCGTTCCTCACCGGGCCCGCGATGCTATCAACTCAATTATATTCACAGGGTACAAGCTCCGCAATTCCGCGTTGTGCAACCTTCTAAAGTTCCCATTGGCCTCATCTCTCTTCGGACCAAATATTTTACGCAGCACCTTATTTTCGAAAACCTTAAGCCGTTGTTCATCCTTCAAAGTAAGCGGCCACGTTCCACATCCATAAAGAAGCGTCGGAAGAATAATAATTCTATAAATTCTAACCTTTTAGCTTGTAGACAGAAGCCGCGTGATTTAGCTAAGTAATTTAGCAACTGAATAATAACACACATTTCCCGCCAATGGAAAAAAGTTTCCATACACCCAAAAATAAATTCTTAGTTTTGGGAGCCGATGTTGATTTTCTCCACACTTTTGATCTTCTATCCGGCACAAAAATATTTAATTTGGATTTCTAATAGAATATTACACATTCCAAGAATTTTTTTGGGTTTATTTACCAACTTTCTGGTAAATTACAGCCGCTTCTTCCGGTTTATCTTACTGAAGAAGGGCTTTCTTCTAGCGACTCGACCACTGTATTCTTCCCTTCTTAGAATATTTTTGACTGTTTCTGGGTGGAATTGAATTCAATTGTACCTATTTATCCTGTTGGCCATTGAGGTGTCGGTAGTGTAAGGATTTGCATGGACTTCAGCAAGAATGGCTCACTCCTGGCGATTCTCCAGTCTCCTGTCTTCCAGATATTCAATTTTTCTTATAGATAAGCCCTACGAACCATGAATTCTTTCATATCACGAGAAACGCGTATTGAAAAGAAATAAGTTACCCAGGCCAAGTAAAGTTAATACTGAACTAAGATTTGATTAATAATAATAATAGGCTTAGCGAACCCGAAGGTTCGATGCCGATACCACCAAATTCCGCCTACACAGACTCGTCCAATGTTCACCATTCAAGCCCAAGCCCCCGAGATCAGCCTTAACGCAATCCTCCCATCTACGCTTCGGCCTACCTTTCGAACGCCTAACAGTCGGATCTGCAAATACCAACTTTCTCGGAATCCGCTCGTCGTCGAGCCCAACAACTTTACTCGCCCATTTGACTAAGATTTGATTATCGAGATAAAATTTATACAAATAACACTGGATAGACGGTCTTAGTACAACAAATAGGATTAATATTGAAAGTGTGTGGAAACTTTTTTGACCTATCATTAACAAATGACATTCTGCCTCATTTTGTATTAATGATTAAACGAAAATAAATAAATATATTTTTACTTTCATTTTATCAAATTCTACTAAACTATCAAATTCTTCCCGTCTCCAATCCTTGCAATCAAAAATTCTTCGAAAAATCCTCAACGCTCCTTATTTTGTCACAAATAAACTCATCCATAAAGACCTTAACGTTCCCTATGTTGCTGACTTGGCGCGAACCAGGTACCACTCCTTTCATGACAAACTCCATTCCCACTCTAATCCACTTGTTTCAATCCTTGCTTCCTCTATAATCCCTGATAATCCTCCGAGGCGTCTGAAAAGAAGATGGCCACGAGACCTTCTAGTTTAACATAGTCTTTGGAGAGCTGCCAATGGGTAGTATCCCCACATGTGAATCCATGACATTTGTATCTTGTACCTCATTTACTAGATGTATATCATTATACAGTTGTAAATAGCAATAAATCTATTAAAAAAAATTTATCAAATATTAGTATTAATAATTTTTACGTTAGGAAATTATTAAATTTTAAATAAATAGCCATGCAAAATAAAAGTATGCTGTATCGAAACTTTTTTGAGTGAGTGTTAATGACAACTCATTCAAATTGCACCCGTGCGAAGCAGGGTCTACTAGTAGGTGTGGGCATAATCGAATGACCGTCATATTCGGATGATCGGACTTCGATGATTTAAATAATCGAATGATCGGACTATGATGATTTAAATAATCGAATGATCGAATGGTTATTATGCATTGTAAGAGACGATATGGCACAATTTCCGTCTCTGCAGTGGTCCTTCGATTATCCGAGCTCCTTATAATCGTTAAACAGTTCTAATCATTAATCATTCGCTTCTTCAAACCGATTAATCCGATAATCGATTAATTCGAATGATTGAAATAATCGAATGATCCGATAATCGTCAATCGATTATGCCGACCCCTATCTACTAGTAAATATTATAAAATGAAAACACCGCCTGATCCCCGGATATAGCGAGAAGGATGAGCAAGCTTGCTAATACCCAATATATGAAGAGGCGCTTGCCGAGGTACGATAGTGCAAGAGAGGATGTTGGAGTACACTGTCCGGCAATCGCTAAGAGTTCTTAGAAGAATTATCTCTTCTAGGCCTGGGTTCCATTATCCTCTACACGGATATTTTCCAACACTTTTTTTTTTCTTTTTCTCTTCCCGGGATAAGAAAAACCCGGCGAGAAGCTCCGCTGTAAGATGAATAGTTCATGAGAAAAATTGCATTGGGTAATGGAGGAACCCTGTTAGCTTGAGATAGGGCGCTTTCCAAGGCGGCGACCAAATGGTAAGCGCTCCCAGCGAGGGGTCTTGGAAACTTCCTCGGGTACTTATTACTAATTAGTTACTTGTAACTTACACGATAGTGATGAAAAAGCTCAGTGAGCATCGCGTTCTGGCATGTTTCCAACTTTGAGAATAATATTTGGTTGTTTCACATGAAATGTCCGTTTTTATAGTTTTTGAAACACATAAAGGATTTTGCAGGTCTCTGTTGCTTTCTTCCGAATGTTTACATATTTAAAGTAAACAGTTACTAATCCTCTACTTTTGTATTATAAACATTACCTTCCCAATCAATTACCCACTTTTTAATATACTTCCAAATATGAACATGGAAACCCGCGATTTTCGAGTAATATTTTTGTACGAGTTTAAACTCGGCCATTAAGCAGCTGAGGCCGCTAGAAATATTTGCAAGGGGTTTGGGGAAGGGAGTGTTAATGAACGGACCATTCGCCGTTGGTTTGCTAAGTTTTCAGCTGGGACCTCCGTCCGTAATTGACAACGATATCCTCAAACATACAGTAGAAAGGAACCCCTACCAAACAGTTAAAGGACTCTCAGCACAACTATATGCAAGTGCATCTACCGTTTCCAGACATTTAAAGGGTATTGGGAAAATAAAAAAGCTCGATACATGGGTACCTCATGATCTCAAAAATTTAAAGAACTGGGCTACGAAGTTCTTCCGCACCCACCATATTCTCCCGACGTGTCTCCAACAGATTATCACCTGTTCAGAAATTTAGACTACTTCGTCAAAGGAAGACTTTTTGAAAATGATGATCAAGTGAAAAATGCGTTTTCAGATTTTATTTCACTTCAAAGCTCAGAGTTTTTCAGTTCGGGGATAAAAAAGTTGGTGTCACGTTGGAAAAATGTGTAGAAAAAGAAGGTTCCTTAACCTTGAAAACGGACAGTTCATGTGACACAACCCAATATATGAGGTCGTTGGTGTTGATAAAAACGAACAAAAATAATCTGGTACGATTATTAAGCAACACCCGACTTTCAATAACTTGGGTTGTTAAAATCAATTAAGAAACTAGATAAATAGATAAAAGTTTTTATTTACAAATTTCTTTTTGTCTTTACAATAGTTATAGAACACTTATTTATTAGATTCATTTTAGGAATTCCCAGGCGCTCTCATGTGTCTACCTGGTACGCCGAGTTAAAGTGGCTTTAACCAAAATTCCTTGGGCAATACTTCCTAGGAACCTATCTTTACCAATCCTATAACATGTTGACCCCACTCTCCTCAGTCCATCCTATCAACACAAGATCCCAGCCCCTGAACCTGTTCATTCCTGCAAAACTGGTACTTTTTATTATTTTTATTTATTTCGTTGGCGCAAACCACTTGGGTCATTTTCGCCGTAAATCACTTTCAAAACGTGTGTCACAGTAATCGGGCAACCGCATGTTGGGCAGTCCGTAGGAGGTTCTTGTGCCATAAAATTAGTCGGGTGTGTCCAATAAAAAATTATCTCTTACAGAGTCACGCCACCATGAGGCCATAGTGCACCTGCAGATCACACCATATTCCTTGAATCTTATTCAGCAGTCCTATTAACCTTTATATACCCTGTCCCTTCTCCCAGGACACACACTCACTCTCTTCAAGTCCTCACAGTAATTACGGTACGTAATCTATGTCAGATCTAGTATAGCCATATTGTTATTATCAAGATTGTCATTATTGTCTTTTAAAGTGTTATTATCGATATTTTGAAACTTTTGAATAAATAAAATATTTTTTTTTCAATAACGAGTACGAACACCAAAATTGGCGCCCGAACAGGGACTGCATATTTTTATCGCAGTTTTAAGAACCGAGTTTCCGCAGATCCGAACTTTTTCCGCAAATCCAGAATTAGGACTACCGCCTAGGATTCCTCACCTGTGAAGACTCAAGATTTTGGCTTACCTACCGAGGACTACCAACTTCGAGATCTTCAGATTCTGGACGAGTTCACTCACCCCGAGCATCTCGCAACGCAGGCAAAGTCTCTTATCTGCACTCAACCTTGGCCGGACTTCACTGTCGTCAGGTATCCAGCTCAAGGACAGATCTTCACACCCCGTCGAAGATTATTTTGACAGCGTACTCAATTTTTGTAAGTTAATTTCCTTTACTATTGTAATTTTATGTCTGATGATTATTTAAATTCTTTAATCCTGCGAGTAAATAATTTAATATTAACTACAAATATGGCAAGCTTTCAAATTAAATCGGCAGACTACGATCATATCCCTAATTTTAATGGAAATCCACACAATCTGTTAAAATTCGTGACAGTTTGTAGACAAGTTTACCAAATCGTGTGTAAACCGGACAACTCGTTTAAGGAACTAAACGAACAAAGATTATTAAGTAAACTTTTAGCAAAACTTACGGATGAAGCTGATTATATAAATACAACGTGCGAATTTAGTCGTGTTGAAGAATTACTAAATTATCTCGAAAGAACCTTCAGAGACAGCCGCTCAATTGAACAATTATCGCATGAATTATTTAATAACAAAATACATCATAAGGAACACCCTCTTGATTTCCTTCAAAGAATTGATAAGATCCGCACTTTAATAATTTCTAAACATCGGATAGAAAACACACCAAATAGAGAAACAATTATTAGCGCATTAGAGAAAAGTATTCTTTATTTTTTTTACACTAACATGCCCCTTCACATAAGAACATATCTTATGACTAAAGCAGAAAAGTTAAGAACATTAGATGATTTGAGAAATTTAATTCAGAATGAGAACCATCTACTCTTCGATGACCTCATAAATTCGGGAAATATGAGAAGACCCGGAGAACATGATTACAAAAGAGGCTTCGACCATAAGAAAAAGTTCGATAAAAAACATCACAAACGATTTAATAATTGGCAAAATCCCAATAACCCGTATAACCCACATAATCAAAGACAAGAGCATCAATATCGACAACAAGAACCTCCACAAGACTACCGGCAGAATAATAATAATAATAATTATTACCAACAATGGCCCCGTCAAGAACAACAAAGGTATTTCAACGGTTCAGGTCGATACCGGAATCAAAATTATAATAATAATAAGAAAGATGAAAATCCAACTGTATCCATGAGAACAGTTAGCGCATTCGGGAATAAACCGAAACAGCCTAATTTCCAAATTCAGCAAGAAGACCCGAAAGACCAAGAAATCAGAGAATTAAGAGAGAAATTAGAAAAATTAGATCCAAATAATTCTTTTTTAGAGAAAGGCCCGCCAGACAATCAAAACACATAAAAGAAGAGAATAAAAGCCAACTGCCTTATGTTAAAGACCACGCGAATCGTAAATGGCTTATTGATACCGGATCTTGGAAGAATTATATAAGACCAGACATTGTACCACCAGATGTTGAAAGAGAAAAAGAAAATTTTACAATAAAAACAGCAACCGGAGAAGAACTTGGCACGGAATCTATTTCAGTTTATTGCAGAAATAATTTTCTTAAAAACCCCGAAAAAATAAAATTTTATCTATTTAATTTCAGTCCCAATTACGAAATACTACTAGGAAATGAGACAATGAGGGAAATGAAATTTAATATCGATTTCGAAACCAACAAAATAAAAACTCGCTATACAGAGTTTGATTTTATTATGGAAGACGAAGTTTTAAAATTAGTTTTGAAAGAAGGCGAAAATCAGATAAAAGTAGAACAAAATAAAAATCTATATTTTATTGACTATGAAGATGATAAGATTAAAATTAAACCTGGCATCTATGATCAAAATATAATAATCGACAGTAAAGTTAACGAAACCATATATTTACCTTTATACTATTTGCAAAAAGAAGAAGTAGAATTAACAGATTCTAATAAAAAAGGAAACCATGAAATAATAAAACAAATCCCCCAACTAATCAGAACCGACCATATACCTCCTCAAGAAAAATCAAATTTAATTAAATTATTATCGAAATATCCATCAGTATTTAAGACTGAAAATGATCCCCTTTCAGCCACTGATTTATTGGAGCATAAGATTAAAACAAAAACCGAAGACCCGATATATTCGAAAAATTACAGATATCCCCACCAATTCAAAGAAAATATTAAGGAAGAAATTAAAAAGATGTTAGAATCCAAAATAATAAGACCCAGCAATTCCCCTTACAATTCTCCCGTTTGGATTGTCCCGAAAAAGCCAGACGCATCAGGAAAAAGAAAAATACGAATGGTGATTGATTACAGGAAATTAAATCGAGAAACAACCCCGGATAAATTCCCCATTCCTAATATTGAAGACCTTTTAGGCAAATTAGGAAAAGCGACGATATTTACAGCAATGGACCTTTGCTCAGGCTTCCATCAAATAAAAGTCGAAGAAAGTTCTATCCCAAAAACAGCATTTTCTACAGATCAAGGCCACTTTGAATTCCTTCGCATGCCATTTGGACTCAGTAATGCCCCAGCAACGTTTCAAAGAGCCATGAATATCATTTTTTCAGATTCTATTAACGTTTTAGTCTATATGGACGATATTATAATTTTTTCTGAAAATTACAAAGATCATTGGAAACATTTAGAAGAAACTCTTAAAAAGTTAGAAAAACATAACTTAAAGATTCAGCTCGATAAGACAGAATTTTGCAAGAAAGAATTGTTATTCCTCGGACATATTATCAGCGAACGCGGCATAGAACCTAATCCAGACAAGATAAAAGCAGTAAAAGATTTTAAACTCCCTAAAAATGAAAAAGAAATTAAAAGCTTTTTAGGATTAACTGGTTTCTACAGGAAAATGATACCAAATTACGCAAAGATAGCTTCCCCATTAACGAGATGTCTTCGAAAAGATCAAAAAGAAATCAAACCAGAGTTATATGAAAACGCTTTTGAGAAATTGAAACAACTTGTATGTAGTAGCCCCATTTTGCAAATTCCAGATTTCAATCAGGACTTTTTCTTAACAACTGACGCAAGTAATTTCGCCATTGGTGCAGTATTAGCACAGAAGAAAGATGGAAAAGAACTCCCTGTATGTTTTGCATCCAGAACACTTAATAAAGCAGAACAAAATTACTCAACAACGGAAAAGGAATGTTTAGCCATTATTTGGGCTTGCAATCATTTTCGACCCTACTTATACGGTAGAAAATTTTTCATATATTCAGATCACAAACCTTTAGAATATTTAAGAACGTGTAAAACACAGAACGCCAGATTAATTAGATGGAAATTATTGTTAGAAGATTTCGAATATGACATAAAATACATTGAAGGAAAGGCTAATAAAGTCGCCGATCATTTATCCCGTTACCCTATTGAAGAAAGGAAATTAAAAGAACCAGAATTTGATATTTTTCATACAGAAAATTCTCCTAATAACTATTCACAAGAAATCGTAGATTTATTACAAGAAATGGGAATAGAAGAAACCCAAGAAGAAGCTAACAATGAAAACTTAGAAGGAATTAATAATGATGAAAACATAGAAGAAAATAATAATGGTGAACACCAAGAAATAATTCAAGATGATATATCTTCTTTAGCAACGCAGCACTCCACAGAATCCTCCGATAACAGAATCTTAATAGTTGATGATAAATCTAGACCAGTAAATGTTGAGAAAAATCAAATAATAATAAAAAAGGGACACGCGAAAATTCAACGCGAAACAATATTCAATAATAAGCAAAGAACAACAATTGAATTTACTTGGCCTTATCATGAAAAAGATTTTGAAATAGAAGAAAAACTTTTAGAAATCTTAAGACCAAATATAACTTACGGCATATACTGCTCACCCATATCAGATTCTATAGAAAGTGAAAATAATTGGTATAATGCATTATTTAATAAAGTTGCATCACTCATTAGAGAAAAATTTCCCACAAATAGAATTAAAAGATATTATAAACTATTGCCAGATGTAAAGAACACGGAAGACCAGAAATTACTTATCCTTGATTATCATATCGCCAAGACATGCCACAGAGGTATAAATGAAACATATTTAGTTTTGAAAACCAAATTTTATTGGCCCAATATGAAAGATCATATCACAGAAATTATAAACAAATGTGACACATGTGGAAAAGGCAAATACGATAGAAGACCTATAAAACAAAAATTTAAAATTACTCCCACACCTGAGAAACCCTTTACAGATTTAATGATTGATACCTTACACATGAGTAATTATTACATTTATTTAATAGTAGATACTTTTTCCAAAAGAATATTTTCTTATTACGCAACGAGTTATAATGCCATAGAAAGCATGAAAGTATTGAAAAAATATTTAGCATATTTTCCAAAACCCCAAAAAATATCATGTGACAACGGAAGAGAATTCGACAATAACTTGTTTAAAGATTTTCTAAACTACTTAAATATTGAATTACATTATACTACCCCCAATCACCCTAACTCTCTTGGATTGCTTAATCGAGCAAGCTCTTCGTTATTAGAAATTTTAAGACTTATAAACATAGAAAACAAAGATGATAAAGAGGAAGATAAGTTAGAGCAAGCAACGACAGCATATAATAATTCCCTTAATCAAGATCTTAAAATGACCCCTAACGAAATAACTTTCGGTATCACTAATGAAACTTATAATGAATCCCCGGAAATAAAAGAATATCTTGTTCATGAGTACCATCGGAAAATGAAGCAGCTTTTCGAAATAACTAAGAAAGGTATAGAACAAAATAAAGAGAGAAAAATAGGCAAGTTAAATGAAAATAGAGAAGACATAGAAATCCCGGAAGATGTGTATATAAAGAGACAACAGAAAAAGAAAATAGATCCTAAATACGAAAAAGGAAAGTATGTTGATAAAAGATTTCAAAATAGAAATAAAGGTAGAAAGAAAAAACTCCACCCTGATCAAGTCAAACGACCGAAAAAGGTCACTAAGAAAAAGAAATCAAATAATAATAATAATAAACCTAGTACAAGTCAAAAAAACCCAGAAATAACTGATGAAGATATTGAGAATGTCATAAAAGAAATAGAAACGTCTAATGTTACAGGAGTCAGCCAAGATGACTTTGAGTTCGACGACGAATTGTTTCAAGTATCTTCTGATCGCAGCGCTTACGGTTCAGATACAGACCCTGCTAATACAAGATTTATCTGACGGACCAGGAGCATCCATCGTACAAATTAATCCATCTTTTATAATTGAAGATTGGTACACATTTTTACATTATAAGAATCTTACAAATTTAACAAGAGAAATTCAAACCCTTAAGATTAGCATTGACGTATTAACAATTAGTAATGAATATAAAACTTTGCATAATATTATTGAACAAAAATATAACAAGATATTAGAAAAAATTAATCATATTGTAAATATAAATCGGAATAACCGATCAAAAAGAGGTTTAATTAACGGACTAGGCAATGCTATTAGTTGGCTCACCGGCAATATGGACGCCGATGACAAAGAAAAGTATGATAATATTTTAAATAAAATCGAGAGAAATATGTATCACATAGAGCATAATGAAAATGTTAGATTAGGATTAAATAAAGAATTAACATCTAAACTTAATAAAGAAATAATTGTTTTAAATAAATATAAGGATAGTATAGAAAAAATAAATAATTTTACAGATTTAGCTCTTACTAAGTTAATGTATCATGATTTATTAGCCGTATTAGATTTAGTAGAAAATCAATTAAATGATATAGAATTTTCCTTAGAACAATGTAAATTAGGAATTACCCATCCAAGCATATTAACGACTAGAGAACTAGAACAATTAAACATACCGTTCGGAGAACCAATCACAGAAAATGTAGAATTAAACTGGTTACTTAGCTCCACATTTTGTTCCCTATCAGATACAGGATTAATTTATTATTTTATTAAAATCCCTTTGAAATCATTGCCAAAAACAACTTATTATGCTATGTCATATCCAGTTACAAGGAATAATAAAGTCATTACTCTAAAGATTAAAGAACAACTAATCATTAGATTTAAAAATTCGTTTTACAATGGAAATTGTATTAAATTCAATAATCATCATTACTGTAAAGACATGATAGAGATTAAGGACAAATGTATTTTAGAATTATGTAAGAATATAGAATTAAATGATTGTAAAGCTGTAGAAATAAGAACAAACCCTATAATCAAACTTATACCCACATTACACCAATATTTAACCTTTAATATTAGCAATGTAACAACTAGTGTAACAAACACACAAATGTATCATCTACCATCTACTAGCCTCCTTAATCTTAATGAAAAAGAGAAATTTGTAAATATAAATGTACCACTTTCTTATGTTGACAATGTAAATATTCCTTTTATTTCCTATCATTCTGTTAATAATAAAACTATTGTATCAACAAATTTTACTTTTGAGGAATTACAACAAATAGACTTAAGTAATATAGAAATAGAAGAATTAGAACCTTATGATATAACTGTATCCCAATTTATTTCTTATATATTTTATGTAATATGTTTATATCTTTTATGCTATAATCTTTATCGTCAGTATTGTAAACTGGAATTACTGTGTTCTAATCCTTCAAATGATAATCCAAGTACCCATCCTCAACCACCTGAATGTTTTGATGGCAGAGCCAGAGCTTGGTTTCAATATTTACAGAATAGACAAACCGTCCCAAATCCTTAAATTTAGAGTTCAGTGGGCTTCACTCTCATAAGGACGGAGGAGTCACGCCACCATGAGGCCATAGTGCACCTGCAGATCACACCATATTCCTTGAATCTTATTCAGCAGTCCTATTAACCTTTATATACCCTGTCCCTTCTCCCAGGACACACACTCACTCTCTTCAAGTCCTCACAGTAATTACGGTACGTAATCTATGTCAGATCTAGTATAGCCATATTGTTATTATCAAGATTGTCATTATTGTCTTTTAAAGTGTTATTATCGATATTTTGTAACTTTTGAATAAATAAAATATTTTTTTTTCAATAACGAGTACGAACACCAAAATTCAGTATTTGAAAATTTTTTAATCGACTTTTAAAAACGGAGGTAAGTGAAAGTCGTGTGTTGCCCGCACCAGATTTTTTTATTAACCTGTTATGATATGTGATTAATAGATTGTAAAAGCACTGTAAATTATAAAAGAAGAATGAAGAAGAATCCAAGCAATTAATACATTACATTATCGCATGTTTGATTAACAAAACAATTAAACATATTTTGGACTGTAATCTTTGCCAGGGTTAGTGAAGCGAAATAACCCTAAAACGCGGACAATATTTGACAGATCTGTTAATAAAGTGTTGCTAAAAATGACAGACCGGGATTTGAGTGATGTCCCTGTCAGAACATCTTTCATCCCGCCATCTTTCCCAAGACAAGAATGTCTCTTCATTTTCCCACTTATATTACCGTCTCTTTTCTACAATATTACAGCTCGGTTTTCTCTATATAAGGTACCCATGGGATAGTAATTTTTTAATATCTAATATTTGTTTCAGAACGTTGCTTTGTGTGTCGAAAAGCTGTAAATTATGCTCAAAGGTTAATTATTCCATAATAATAATAATTCAGAACTATATTTGTCATATTATATATATATATATATATATATATATATATATATATATATATATATATATATATATATATTTTTTTTTTTTTTTCTGTGGCGCGACAGGCCGTGCAGGCCTGGGCCTCGCGGTGTAATCTCCTGGGAGTTTACACTCGCGTTTCACGATACAATTTATAGTGTAGGGTCATCACTCCCTACGCCTTATTTTGTGAGTTGCCACCATTTGGCTGACGGGTCTCACATACCCGGGGGAGAGGCTGCGAGTGAATCCCCATTATATTACATCATTATAAAAGCCTCGCCGGGACTTGGATTCGAACTCGCAACCTGTAGCATGAGAGACTAGCGCGCAAGCAACTCAGCCACGGGCTCCCTTAATATTATATATTGAACAATAATATTACTGATCAAAATTTCATTCATGCCGTATTTATAAATAATATAAATCTTCATAGGCAAAATTTATGAGTCCCACAGCCCAAATAAATAAAAAAAAAAAATGAATAAAATAAAATCATGTTACATAACTTTTTTATAAGCAATTAACTTATATTTTTATTAGTACTAAAAAAGAATGATAAACCATATAATCTTAATTTATATTCAAGGAAAATTGTGAGTCACGACTAAAGTTTAAAACGCTCACTACTTTACCGATTTCAAAGATATATATATATATATATATATATATACATATATATATATATATATATATATATATATATATATATATATATATATATTTTTTTTTTTTTTTTAATTTAATTTTTGTTATAGAAGTTATAGTTAGCAAAAGTATAATTAGCTAATATAAAGATAAAAATTAGCAGCAGTCAAACTGAAATGTAATATAAATAATAAAATTTAATTAGAGAAGTTGGTTCAAGGTGTAGTCAATTTAACACACTATTAAGCGTAAACTTAATTTATTGGTACTGACGTTTCGGCCTAAATTATAGGCCTTCTTCAGGGTGGTTGTAAGAGCTGAGAAGGCATCAGTCAACAATCAATTGTATACGCTTAATTGTGTGTTAAATTGACTGCACCCTCAACCAACTTCTCTCATATATACACACAGTCAACCATTGTCACTTCATAATAAAATTTAATATACGATATCGATTTATGTAGGGGAGGCCCGAGCAATGCGGATAGCAAATGTAAAGTTTTTCATTCGAGTTTGGACCATATTTTTATTGTGTTGTAACTTGGGGTTATATAATTTTTCGTTATTGAATAGGGGCTTACATTTACAAATTACTAAATTAACTCTACAGGTAGGTTGCAATGTATACTCAATAACGAGTTTGGAAATATAATGTCTTGCCTGCCTCAGCAATGTCCATTGTAAAATCAAGTCAAAAGACACCTAAACACACCTTGAACACAATAAATGGCCATAGAATTTTTTTTTTTTTTTTT